>OZ024889.1:31544619-31557119 GCA_964017195.1 Siderastrea radians | reverse complement strand
TGCTTAAAATGCCATGACAGAGGGATGGCACTATGGTCTGCATTGACGTGCAGAGGGGAAGACAGGGGGGCTTTCATTTATTAGTGCATGGGGGGACGGGCAAAATCACTTGGAGTGTCTTCCAAATATTACCTAGCCCCCCTCCCATGGTAGGCAAAAATGTCATATGTAGGCAAAAATGTCATATCTGGAACAATCTAACACTAGAACAGTACAATAACATTGAAGAACAATGTGACAAAAGAAATGCAAGGAGCGTTTTCCGCGAAGTTGCTAGAAGAGTAGATGATGATCCACATATGGGAGAACATTTGAAGGCAACATCAGCTATTGAGACACCAAAAACTCTTTCTGAAACAAGGAGTGCATTGAGAGGTTCTACAAAATGCAAAGCTTAGCAGCAAAGAAGGAGTCTCCTCGATACTTCTATGTATTAAAACAATAGCCTTTGATGAGCTCTATACAGAAGGTAGGGAACTTGACAGTTTCTTAAAGGCAATTGCGTGACCAAAACAGGAGAACTTTGTGACTGGCGTAAAGCTCAATGCTTCCACAGACCTCCATGTTATGAAGTTCCATCCCCGCCAAAAATCAAAGTAGATCACAACATTCAATTTGACAGTGAGACATTTGACTTGAGAAAGATCAACATTACATTTTACAATTTAATTTTGCAGTTCTTATCACAATCGTTAAAACTTTTAGAGGTCAACTTTAAAAGTGAGAGTTCAACATTAAACTATGTCAATCAACATTCACGTTTACTGATCAACATTGCTCTTGACACATGTGCTGTCCGCAAAAGATAAACTTTGAATCACCAAGTTGGTTATTGAGTTACCAAAGGCATACCAATCCCACCATAAATCGAAGTTGAGACTATGCTTATGGAGCAAACAGAGATCCCACAGTGGTAAAGGAAAAGGGATGGAAAAAGGAGTACTAAAAAAAGTGGCGACTTGCACACTAAAATTTGTATGGTTGGCAAAAATGGACACTAGCAAGGCTCCATAGACCATAAGGGAACGGACAGCAGTTTTACCAGATCTGATGTTCTCTAAGTTGAGAAAGTATTTTGAGTTCTTTTCACCTTTTTCGTACCAGTTGATTCTCGATCGCACAATGCTGCCTTGCACAATGTAGTCATACAAGAAGTTCACACTCATACATATTTGGCATACATACATATTTGGCAGCGTCAAGGTCGTAAAGGCTCTCTTCCAAGGAATCAATATTACACAGCAAGTCGCATTCCTTAATTTTCTGTTCAGTTTCTGCCAAACGGTTTCTACACTCTCTAGCTTTTTCCTTGCTCTCTTTGACTGAAACCTGCCTTATCCTGTACTTAATTGGGCGATTCCAGAAAATATCCGTACCATACCACGGATGGCTTTTCGGAATTCCAAGGGCAAGGGGGGGTTCTTAGAACTGGAAATCCGAAGGCATGGGGGGATACTTACGAGTGGAATTCTGAAGGCATGGGGGGGTTTAGATCTGGGATTTACACAGGAGACAGACAGGAATGTATTCCTTGAAAGCGCTTTTTTTATGGACGTTTTAAATCAGTTTGTAAATAGAGCACTAACTAGCGACATTGCAGACGACCGCGCCGCGGAAGCAGAATACAAGTCAAGCATCGATCAACAGGCATGTGTTCGTTTTCATTAGGAAAAGCGACAAAATATAGGTTGTATTTTAAGCTCCAGAGGCCTTACGTTGATTAATTTCTTGTCTGATTGATTAATAAAATATGAAAAATCTGTTTCTTACCGCTTGTACATTTCTTGTAGTCCCGTTGTATGAACCTTGAAAACTCGCGCCAGTCCCTTTCTAAGGGGCGCCTGCGACAGCGCCTATCGGATTTTGCACTTCGCGCCAATTTCGGGAAATGGCCCATTACGTAACATAAAGACTGGACGGCTATTTTAAAGCGGTTTAATTACAAAAATTTTATGCTACACAATTTGTATATGTTTGAAGGCAGTTTCTGTATAAACACATCCGAAAGATTTTTCAAATAACAAACAATTTTGTAGGACTTCAATTCCATTTGTGGCCAAAAACATCAAAACTATTTTCAAAACCAACAACAAAACTTGCTCTTAAAACGTTGGGGGGCAGAAATTCCTGTTCGTTAGGTCATATGAGTGTTTTCAAGTCAAAAAGGTAATCAGAGTTCCGTGCAAACTCAAATTTTTCGGTTCAGAAGTCACTTTGTCTCGTGCTTCACAAATTTTGAAGTCATTTTGGAGAATCTGAAGTCAAAGGAGATGCTCAAGGAAAGTAAATAATCATACCATTTCCGTTTCGGCTTAATTGTGAAAGATTTATTTTTTGTGTAGTGCGTCCTTAACACCGAATAACACGATAAAGCGGTTTCTGGAATACAAGTATAATCATTCGACAGGTCTTTAAGAGCCGCCGTCTGTAATTTTCAGCTAAAGTGGTTTGGATGAGAAAAAATGAAATTCCCCAAACTTTCTCAGAATAAAGTTCCAGATAAGTGATTCACATCGAGATAACTTTGAGTTTAATCAAATAAATATTTTAGCAGTACGACGACAATTTAGGTTTTTCAGCTGCGGGGCAGCTTTTTCGGGTCATTTGACAACATATCTTTAACACTTCGTTTTCAAAAGAAATCGCGCTTCAAACCCAACTCTGAGTAATCTTCAAACAAACAGACAATTCTAGGTTGTTTAAGTGCTAACTTCTCGATTTTGATCAAAAGCTGAATATTTTACCGATTTTTAAAGATTTAGCTTTTGCAAGCCATTTTGGGAAGTCCAAAATTTGGTCAAATTGGAAGGACAATATCGCCAATGATACATGGCCTGACTTATTGCAAATGCACTCCAGCGAAAGACCAATGTCTGCTCTTGAAATATCTGCAATAAAATTTTGGGGCAAGTAAAACTGCGAGATTTGACAATCGAAAAGGTGAGGGGTACTTCTGTCAATAAACGCTGTTTTGGCAAATATCCCGACAACAGGAAACACCTGCTTTGCAAAATAAAAAGGCATAAAACCCGCTTATTTCCGAACATCCCCGGAAGCAAAGAAAGGAAAATACTTCTCTGCGGGATAGAAGCATATTTTTCGTGGATAAGTAGTTATTTCTGGATAATTTTGACGTTCAACGTCGAGACAGGTGAGAGCAAATTTGAATAAACAAAGTTCGACTGTCACACCAGCCGTCTACAATGTTTATATATAAACTTATTTCGTAATCAAAATGCCCAGCGAGTTAGCTATCAACTCTTCAAGATCCCAAGCAAAGGCGAAATATTAAACTCACCTTTAAAGAAGGTCGCGTTGAGAATGTGTTCGAATGCCGGTCGCGAAGGGAAGAGCGCCGCTAACGGCCAGCTGTCATTAATCAAAGATTGCGTTACGCACGTCGCAGGAAGCTCGATCAGTGTTTCCCGCTTTTGTTATCGCTCGCAAGGAAATAGGAGACGTCTGCACGCAGGCTATCATGGCTATCGACGCTTTGTATTCCGGAAAACTCAAGTAATTCGTTATCAAAGACCAGAATTGTTTTCAACTTAGCTAGTATTTGAGAGGTAAGTAAGAAATGATTTATCCGTGTTTTTGGTTTCTAAGATAAAACGTGATTGATCATGCAATCGTCGCCGACAGGTCATGGCCTCATGTGGTTACTCGGCGTATGTGGATGGATTATGTGGTTCCAGTACAGTAAACGCTATGGTTTTGCCATGTGTACCGCTAGAGAGTTGTCAAAAAGATGTGAAGGTGCATCTGAAAGCACTAGACGTTCGAGATGCCACCTTACAAACCGAAGCACAGTTACTTCTTGCTAGGGCAGGTAAACCGCTATTGAAATCAGGCTTGCGAAAACAATGAGTTAGACTACAAGCATTGAAGTTCCCCTTTTCTCTGAGGTGATAAATGAGCGAGTGAAACATCCAAGCGGAAATCGCCGCCCGCGCGTTTCCTCTCCTCGCGGCAGGAAAATTCTGCGCGAGTGCGTGTTTCACTCGCATGGGTACTGGAGAAAGGGGGGACCACTCATTCTTCTAATCAAATTTTAGTTGAGCTATGAGCTGGGATTTTAAGGCACAATTCAAACTTATTTTTATGGTAAAAAATACGACTAAGGCTTGTACATTATAATTAATGTATGTTATATCTTAAAGAAGGCATGCAGTCAAGCTACATTGTAATAACTTGTGGCCCTAAAAGAGTGCAATTGTTATGGCGGGAATCATCAACCACATGAGTTCATTAATTTTTTTGGACACTCACGGGTTGCATCTGATTGTTAGGAATATTTAATTTCACCGACGACAATCTCAAGATCACAATTTGTCCGCGACACAAAGAGTTATATGGAACGCGATGGCGGTGTAACAAGAAAAAATGTTCAACTCCTTCAGACTGGGCTTCGCATGAGTTTAAACAGTTGAAAGGAGATCGTGGTATAACATCTGTTCAATCTAAAGGTCTTTATGAGCTAACCAATCATATGCTGCATGTTGGCTCGCGTAAGTACCTTACTTTGTAGCAACCTCGTTCCCAGGACTTTTTCCCTTTTTTAAATTTGGGGAGGCGCCTCCCCAAATTTAAAAAAGGGAAAAAGTCCTGGGAACGAGGTTGACTTTGTAGAGTTTAAAATTGATGATGATGATGATGATTTATTATGAACTCTTTTATGGACTACCAGTAGTCTTTTTTGTCTGCTCTCTCGGGGAAGTTAAACAAGCAAACCATGCGAGTTCTAGCCTGTTCCAGGCTCCGAGATAATGGGGAAAGTGATAATTGAAAAGCGAGCGGGAAAAACGCATGGGGGCTTTCCCCACCACCGCCTCCTTTTCCAGAGATCCCGCACGACTTATTTTCGTGTTCCCTTTTTAATTTTGTTACTGCCCCTACTCAGTCTGAGTCTGGAACAGGCTTCTCGAGTGCTTGAGAAAGTCGCTCTGGCTTGAAGACAAGACGTGTGCCGCCTATTCTCACGCGAATTTCTTGTGGTCCACCTGTTTTTACTGAGCACTATTTAAATTTGGCCTTATTATGTAAGGGATCAGTAATTTTAAGTTGTTTTTAAATGAACAGTGTTCTCCAATAGCGCAGAAACAATTGTACTATTTATTTATTGAATTTCTTCTGTGCCGAACAAAATTAAAGAATGAGATGGCATCCAAGCTTTCAATACCATCCGTACCCTGTGACATGGGTGCCACAGCTCAACAGAAGGAAGCTTTAGTGCAAACGCCACTGGTTAACGATACCTCACAACCTACAACAAGTGGTGCCGACAGTGAGGTTAGTGAAGGTCTTTTATGAGAAGTACATGTTTTTTCATTTGTTGCCAAGATACTGATCACTTGTCCCTCTTTGATTAATTCTGTCACACAGGATAGCGAAAGCGAAAGGAGCAGTGACTTGGCAGACACGTTGGGCAGGTTGACTGTTGACGACGATCCAAGTGCCGTTGTTTCAGATGGAACAGGTAGCAGTAGTGAGTCGTCTCATGGCCATAGCAGCAGTATCCAAGTTCTCCGTCGAGAAAGATTGAATCAGTTTTTACGAATTTGTGGTAAAGAAGAATGTGTAACTGGTCAACCTAAGAAACGCTGGGGGGATATGGACGAACAGCGGAAGAGTGTTTATGTTCATAGAGCTACAACTGCTATAGTGGCTGCGCTGGAAGTTATTGCTCCGGAAGACGCTGGACACTTATGGGAAGCTTTGCAATCTTCACGTAAGGTTAAAAAAGGCGCTGGGAATACCTGAACATCAGCCGGCCAAAAGAAAATACCTAGAAGCTTTGGCTGAAACGTACCAACATGCAACTAGCTGGGACACCCGCAGACAGGTCCTGGCAATCTTTGCCGACTTAGTGCCTTTCCGTGAGATTCAAAAGTTTATTCCTGGTCTCACCGAATATCGATTTAAGACAGCGCGGTTGCATATCTTAAAATATGGGCGTGGTGCTGCTGTTCCTCTCAACAGGAGTCCCAGAATGAGGATTAATGAAAGTCAGCTTGACCACTTTCTGACGTTTATCACAAGCTCCCATGTGATACAAGACCTTCCTTTTGGACAAAGATACCTGCACTTGACAAACGGCCAAGTTCTAGAAACACCAAATGTGATTCGATCACTGATCCCACAGAGGATCATTGAACAATACACCCAGTATTGTAAAGAGAATGACATGAAGCCACTGAGTCCATCAACAATGTCGCGTGTGTTGTCAGTGTGCACGGCAACTGTTCGGAAGTCCTTGCAGGGATTGGACTATATTGCAGCTGACGGGGCCAAAGCATTTGACGATTTAGCTGCAATCGCAGCCAAACTCGAGACCCATGGCCGGGACAGAGAATGGGTGAATCATTGTCAGAGCGCTTTGAAAGCAGGGAAACAGTACATTAAAGCCGACTTTAAGGTGAGCAGTTAAATGCAACAGCGAAAACTTGAAATATATCAATAGGAATATCTGCGAATGCGTTTACTCCGATTTGTCATAAATTGGGACAAATACTAAATCAGAAACCAACAGATTGAAAAGAGAAACATTCAACTGAAAGAAACATTATTAACATGTTGGGAAGAATAAATGGTGTATCGTTTGATTGGTTGTTTAGTATATTTTTTATTTGCCCAGGTAAAGAAACGATTCTATTCCCTTCAAAGGTTCACATCGCCGAAGCATCTGACGTTGCCGATCACTGTATCACATACGCACTAAGTGATCCCAAGGAAGCCAGTTTCTGTGACGTGTGTAATGATCATGAACATTCCAACGCCTGTTCATCGTGCAAAGGGCTCAGTTCTATTCTCTCTGGCATTGAGGCTGCGTTGAATAGTAAGCCTAGCAACCTTTCAGAGGAGGATCACGACGATATGATGTACTCATGTCAGCAGGCCATACAAGCCATAGAGGCATGGAAAGCACACCAGCTACGCTCTCATCAGCAAGATAAATGTCGTATCGACATCCTACGGGAATTAAGTTGTGAGGAGGTTTTCATAACCCAAGACTGGGCTATGAAATTTCTGCCAGTGAAGTATCGTGAAACCCAGGCAGACTGGTTTGGAAAACGAGGAATATCTTGGCACATCAGCGTCGTGGTCAGAAAAGCAACAGACGGGCACCTTGAACATCAAACATTTGTTCATGTTGCACAGAATTGTTCGCAGGATAGCAACGTCGTTGTGTCTATTATGGAGCACATTCTCCGCACCCTTAAAGTCGAACACCCGGAAATCACTACAGCGTTTTTCCGGCAAGACAACGCAGGCTGCTATCACAATTCAAACGTGTTAGCAGCCTGTCGTCTGATGCAGGAGGCGACAGGAGTAAGGGTTGAAAGGGTCGACTTTAGTGACCCTCAAGGGGGTAAAGGACCTTGCGATCGTAAGGCTGCGACCATAAAGGCTCACGTTCGCCGTTTTGTTGACGAAGGACATGACGTGCTAACGGCAACTGACTTAAGAGATGCCATTCTCTCTAACAATGGGGTGCGTGGTGTGAGGGTCACCGTTGTGAACGCTGAAGATGTTAAACAATCGCAAGCGTCAAAATGGGAGGGGGTGAGCAACCTCAACAACTTCATGTACAAGGATGATGGCGTGGTTGTATGGAGAGCATACAACATTGGTGAAGGAAAGACCATGCTCTGGTCTCAGCTGAAAGGTAGGGTAACAGCGACTTTACGTCAGCGCACTGCTTGAAGGCGTGAAAGACTGTGTGGCAGTAGTGAGCTCCTTTTAATTGCACCCTTGAAATTTAAAGGACGGATCACTGGAGTTAAGGTACGCACGTCTTTACGGCCATGCGTAACTTTAGTTCTATGGGTCAAGATCCCATGGAATCGCAGGGATGTAATGTGGGGTAAAAGGCGAATTCTTTTCAACGTGGACGTAAGCACCAAACATCCTTGAGATTTTTACATGCGAAACATACACATCCAGGTGCGCGAGCTCTTGACAGGTGTCATTATAATCAATCAGCAATTTGTCTTCCTATTATTCCGGTTGCTTCCGGCTGGGCCTATGATCCTTTTAGAAAATATATATTATTGGTGGTCAGTGACAGGCCATTGAAACCGTATGAAAAGACCAAATATCGGCTTTTAACATCTATTTTGAGAAATATTGTAGCCTACCATGTCGTTGTCTTTCATTTCGTGGGACAATTCTTAGCAAGTTTCGTGCTTCCCTATTTTCCGAAACCGGAAGTCGGCGTAAACTCGGAGCTCGTTTGTACAGCCCACTCCCCCTTCCCTTCGTTCCGAACAAAAAAATACATTTTGGTTATGGACTCTGGGGTTCATAAATTCCCGTCAACGCCGTAACCAATAAAAATTGCACACTTGTTTTCATTGATTCAATCAGGATCATTGGTAAGTGTCCAGTGTCAATAATTTGAGATATGCTATGCTAATTCTAGTTTCAGACAATGTAGAGATGCAATTCAATAGCTGTTTTTCTGATGGGGACTTCGTTAGGATCTCTGTCGGCAGACGTGCAGCACCAGTAAAGGAAAGCACTATGTCAGTGGAAGAAGAAGAAGAGAAGGATGACGTGGACGTAGACGAGCAGTCACCAAAACTTTTCACTTGCCCAGTTGATGGATGTGTTAAGCTATTCCAGCGTTACAGCTCTCTTGAATACCACTTACAGTGTGGTACATGTGACATTGTCCCGGAAAGAGAGAATCTATTCGATTTGGCCAGAATCATATACCGAGACAAGCTTTTGCATGATTTTACAACCTCACCAGTCCTCGTGAGCTCCACAACTCCAGCCTCTGTTGAAGAAATTAAGCCACAAGGTTGGGCACTGAAAACAAGCAAAAAGGCTACACGTTTCGGTGAACGACAGAAGTCGTACCTTGACGAAAAATTCTCCATCGGTCAGGAGACTGGACGCAAAGTTGACGCAGAAACAGTGGCGCGGAACATGAGGTACGAAAAAGACGAAAGGGGAAAAAGACGGTTTACAGTGGATGAGTTCCTTTCCCCTCAACAAGTCCAGTCGTACTTCTCAAGAGCGGCTGCTAAGCTAAAAAACAAGCAAGAAGAGATCACGGAGGAGGACATAGCAGCCGCTGAAGAACAAGCAGCTTATTCGCTTACTCGCGCAACAGTACTTGACAAGTGTGAGTTAGTTCATCCAATTGTTTACCAGTCTTTCAATCTCTGCAACATGGATGCACCAAAGGATTACAAGAAGCTAACAATCGCCATGCTTCGTTCAATGTGCGAATATTTCGATCTGGACGTTTCTGACATTTCAGCAACACGTAAGGGGCCTTATATTGACTTATTAACCAGTCTTGTACAAGAATGCAGCTGTGCGAGCCTGTGCCCACAGAAATGCTGAACTGTGATATAAGAAACATTAATTAAAGAAATTATATCCCACAGCGCAGAACAGCACAGTACTAAAAAACCCAACGATGTTAGCGCGACACCCGAGGACCTAAGAAGCAGGCGGCTATAGTTCCCTCGCGTGAACTTCTCCCACGCGCTTTATTAGATAAACAACAATATCAGCGATTAGTCGACACGCACCGAAAAAAAATTATACCGTTTCAGTTAACTCAGATGTATCCCAGGACACCAAAAAATTTGACGCTGAAAATGAGTATTTTCTAGTAATAACGAGTAGAAGAAAAAAACGTTTCAGGTCCTCTACAAATAAAGAAAAATATATATTTGTGTTTATCACTTTGCATGTAATAATATTCTACCTGCAGATTACCAATTCAACTAATGTCATGAGCCCATTAAACTTAATAGTCTCTTTACAACTTTAAAGCAAAAAAATCTAAAGAACATAAAAAGAATTCAATCTTCAGACAAACTTGCGTTAGTAAAGTGGTGTAACGCAATCTTTCGGGTTGATAACAGTTGTCGTTAGTGGTGTTCTCCCCTTCGCACCATCGAACAGATTCTCAACTCCTTCTTTAGAGGTAAGCATTCATATTTTACCTTTGACTGGCATCTTGAAAAGTTGATAGCAGACTCGTTGGGCATTTTGATTGCCCAGAAGTTTATTTAACATTGTAAACAGCTGGTGTGACAATCGAACTTCGTTTATTCAAATTCACTCTCACCTGTCTCGACGTTGAAGGTCAAATTATCCGGAATTAACCACTTGTCCGCCAAAAATATGCTTCCTTGCCGCAAAGAACGTTCAAGGAAGTATTTTGTTTTCTTTGCGTTCGGCTATATTCGGAAATAAGTGGATTTATAGTTTTTTTTCTCTTGAAGCGCGTGTTTCCTGTTGTCGGGCTATTTGCCAAAACAGCGTTTATTGACAGAAGTACCCCTCACCTTTTCGACTGTCAAATCTCGCAGTTTTACTTGCCCCAAAATGTTATTGTAGACATTTCAAGATCAGACATTGGTCTTTCGCTGGAGTGCATTTCCAATGAGCCAGGCCATGTATCATTGGCAATATCGTCCTTCCAATTTGACCAAATTTTGGACTTCCCAAAATGGCTCGCAAAAGCTAAAACTTTAAAAATCGGTAAAATATTCAGCTTTTGATCAAAATCGAGAAGTTAGCACTTAAACAACTTAAGAATTGTCTGTTTGTTTGAAAGATTACTCAGAGTTGGGTTTGAAGGGCGATTTTCTTTTGAAAACGAAGTGTTCAAGATATGTTGTCAAATGACCCGAAAAAGCTGTCTCGGAGCTGAAAAACCTAAATTGTCGTCGTACGGCTAAAATATTTATTTGATTGAACCGAAAGTTATCTCGATGTGAATCACTTATCTAGACCTTTATTCTGAGAAAGTTTGAGGAATTTCATTTTTTCTCATCCAAATCACTTTAGTCGAAAATTACAGACGGCGGCTCTTAAGAACCTCTTTATGTAGACTCACCGTTTTTCAATTCTCGTACACGCTAAAAACATCGTTCCTTTTTTTAAAGCGACCTCCTAGATTATATGTAAATTGTCCATAATTTCAGTGCGAAACATGTTTTGTTTTTGACCAAGGACGCCATTTTAAGCTCGTGAGATTGGGAGTGACTGCTGACCCTGATGGCTCAAATTCAAGATGGCGGAAACAAAATATACTCGATCGTAATATCTTCCGCGAGGACACACGTTCATCACACGATATTCTTATTTTAATGTTCTTTACCAGTTTGGGGCAATGTAGAGTTAACTAAGGTTGAGTCTGTTCAACAGCGGTAAGGAGAAAACGTTTAATTTTTTTTTTAAATTTTCATTCCAGAACTTTCAGAGTCAGGACGACTCCCTCTATAACCAGTTGTACTTGTACGGAACAGAAGCAGAGTAATTAGAAATATTTTTCCGTAAAATAACCGAAATTGGGCAAATTAGTGGCCTTAAGGGTCTGACGAAAAATGGAAAATCCGAACGGAAGGAGGGGTTTACGATTAAGGAAATCCGAGGGCATGGGGGGATAACGCATTTTGGAAATTCTGAAGGCAAGGGGGGTTAAAATATGGAAGCCGTCCGTGGTATGGTACGGATATTTTCTGGAATCGCCCATTAGATCCCACAGGACGCGTTTGTCATTCACATCAATGAATTCATCTAGCTACTCAGGATATTTTGAGGTGATGAGATGAGCGTAAGCGGCATCAGCTAAAAGATTAAAGTTGAGTTTCCAATAGGAAGGACCAAAAGGTTGTCTATCAAAACTATTTAGCGTCAGAGTAATTGCCGACTGGTCCGTCTGGCAAAATTGTCTTCTGGTATACGTGTAAGTGTCCTTGCTGGGAGGTTTAAGTTTTATTTTTGGATTGCGAATTTGGAATGACAGGCTACTTACTTGGCCTATTCACTAAGTATTCATTTTGTGCTTGAGAAGGACTTTGACTGAGTTTACATTGTGACAGCTCAAAATTAATCCAGTTGCCAATGACGAATGTCACGTTAAAACGTCTTCCTGTTTCCTACAGAGTACTTTTGGTCAATGGAAAAGTACGTGGGTGACCTTCATCAATAACAAGATGGCTCGAGAGTGGATTTGTTCAAAGGCGGCTTCACAAATATTTGCGGAATGATAACCACCTCTTTTAGTCCTGGCTCATGCACATGTTATTCAGTGGAAGGTTGTAGACATGGTTTCAGTTTGCAGCTATTTCGAATTTCCAAGAGTCTAATGTTTTTCAACATATGAAGAAAGATATCAGTGTCTTACGTGATGTGGTTTGGTGTTATGAAATTTAGATGTGTACAGCCAATGGTCGCGGTTTTCTGCCATCCTAGTGGAAAAATTTGACAGTTTTGACTTTTTTGTGTAGTTTCTTTCTTTCTTTGTTGAAATATCACAAAGCGTAGTTAATAGCTGACCATTGGGTATCGTACGACTTACTCAAAAGTTAAGATTACAACGCCGCTGCAGTGTATTACTGTTAAGCAATTTGGTAAGCTCAATCTGTAGAATGTTTTTCCTTTTATTGTTATTTTTAAGTCAATGTAAAACTAACGTCAGATTAGTAGCATGGTTCCTGTTGGAACATCTTTGATCAAGTATTCCC
>OZ024889.1:31486348-31544419 GCA_964017195.1 Siderastrea radians | reverse complement strand
CTTTTTGGTTTGTAAAAAAATTTGCCTTTTGTCTGGAAAGATTACCTCAGTCTTTTTTTGTTTGGGTTTTGAAAATTTGCCTATTAGAACACCAGAGGAAGAAAGAGCATTCAAAGAGATGCAGAGGCAGAGGCAGAGGAGGGAAGAATTGGAAAGGAGATGACTGGAGAAAGAGAGAATTAAGAAGTAGAAAAAGAAGAAAATAAATTTACAAAAGAAATATTTCTTGAAAAGAACTTAGAACTCATACTTGCTGTACATGCTGCAGAAGTTTGTTTTCTTGTCAACTGAAGCGTTTTTTTTCCTTTTTTTGCAACGTATGTATCTGCACAGCTTTCTGAAGATTTGGCATTTTTATTGTCAACTGGCAGCAGTAGGTCATCATTTTAAACTTACCACCGAGCTTTCTTGTATTATGATTTAAGCAATCGCCAGTTAAAAAACCCGCTTCCCAATATATTAAGTATGGTATGAGACAAGAAAAATACAGCAACTGCTAATAATGAACTTACTTTGACGATAAACTGGCACAAGAGCCTCCACTTCTTGCAGATAACATTAGCAAACACCAGACACAGAGTTCAACGTGAGAAAATTGACACCCTAAAAATATGCCACACCACTTTGGCTCAATCCGAAAACGTTTTGGCAAAATCCTCTCTGTTTCGTTTGAACAAAGACATGGTTGCTCGTATGCAAGAATTAACCTTCAGCTGATGCAAAATTCGACTATTCACAATTATCATAATTATTCGTAAGGGGGGAAACAGCTGAGTGCTGATGCAGTTTAGAGTGTTTTTCTCCGGTTCTGTTTCCCTTATTTGAAATGAACAGAGAGATGAGTTGAAATCTTTTTTATCGTGATGCATGTACATGTTGGTGTCACGCAATTTATAGCACGTAATTTGTTGCTTTCTGTGAAAACAAACTTAAAAAAAGAATTGATATACTTGATTTCAATCTTTTGACAGGTATTCAATTCAGATAAATGGTATCTGATAACGGAGTTAAAGAACTTTATTGATGTTGGACGAGTGAAAGACCACTGAAAAGTCTTTAAAATGGGTTCTGTTATCATCCTTGACAATGGAAGGTACGAACAACTAAACTAACCAGACAAAATTGACAGACTGATTTGGTCATTTTTGGAGCTCAAGAAGAGAAGCAACACAGGTAGGTTGTACAATGTTGATCTCAGTATACTGAATTATTTTGTTGTTTTAGCCTGGTCGCATAGCTTGCGGCAAAAACACCTTATCCGACACCCTGGGAGGGGTGAGGCATTTATTTATAAAACAGTCACACAATGTGTGTATGGAGATGTTTGCTTGAAAGTTTCCGAAAACAGTTTTTGGGTAATTTTTGTCAGTAAACGGTTTGATCCCGGGAAAATATTATTTATGTTAGCAAGATAGATTTCGAGAAATGTTTCATGGTTAACAGAACTAAACAGCCAGAGGGATGCATTGGAATCAGTGAGAAATGTGTATTTGTATGGAAAAGTCTGTCGAGTTGCTACCGGGAGCAACTTAAGTGGATTTTTTTTAGCAATTGTAGTTTTACAAGTACTCTTCTTGAACTTAATAAGCTAGCTTTCCAAAAAATGCTACAAGAAGAGCTGTCGGTGAAAGTCGTGCTGAAGGCTTCTTTTTGAAGAAAACTAAGCCAACTCACAGTTTCGTCAGCGGTCCGCACGTTTTCCCTTGCTGTTTTTAACCTCTTGGGGAATATTGAACTGCACAACTAAAAATTACTGTGTTTTACCGGCCAATAAGCATGAAAAAGAGCTGTGGAGCTCCGTTTTTAGGCTTGACTAAATCTATGTGGTACACAAAATCAACTATAGAAAGTTTGTACGGCGATTTTTATAATACATCTCTTGTAAAACGTAAAAACGTAAACATGAGGACAGTCTTCCTCCCCCACTGGAGAAGCATCAGAAATGGGCCACAAACACTTCATCCTATCAACAAACCATTTCTACAGCAACCACAAGGAAATGTATACCACATGGAAGAAACGGTAAAATTCATTTCAATTTATTTTGGACGTGTAAAAGGTAACTTAACAAATTAAGGCACAAAATAAGCACCATAAAAATTGTCAGTTTGATGGTTGCTGACAGTACAGACTTCTAGTCTTCCTTTTGAATGGAGTTACAAACCAAATCCATAGATTGTAATCCAATCAGTAGTGGTTGTAATCCTGGTAATGGGGGCGAGGGGGAGTTATTCATCCCCCAGAAGAACTATGAACATAATAGCTGAGAGAGCTATTCGGAGGGGTAGAAATTAAAAAGTGCATCATACCCAGTGGGAACCGTGGATAAAAATCATGACAGAATGAAGTGGGACATCTGTGAGACAGGATATATACAAAATCAACATTACTTTTCAATGTACATCTTTAAGATGTTTTCAAAATTCCTCTACTCAAAATTGAGTTTCCCGAACGTTTCCAGACAAGGGAACTCTGTGAGGGGTGACATCAGTCAGACATTGTAGACTGAGGCTGGTCTAAATTATGAACTATCCCTTAATGTGGGGTGCAGGATTTGTACAGCATGCTCGTAAATTTTGGACACGAGGTTTATTGTATCAACACTGTGTAGCTTACGACATGTTTGACCATGCCAGTATTTTTTGGCCTGATCGTATACTTAGGTACATGGCCATAATTTTACTGTAGCTAGGAATATGACGAGTGCATACTTTAGTTTAGTCTCAAGGCACATGGGTTCGATTGCATTTAACGTCAGATCATAGTGCAAGCAACATTGGCATTTTACTGTCTCTTTTCTTAATTTTAATTTCTTTCTTAATTTTGACATTTCATCGAAATCTGAAACATAAAATATGTCAGCGAGTTCTACAGACATCTTTAAACAGCTATGTACTCAAAGAGCACTCGGGGCCTTCCACAGGCTCGGCAGATGGTGAACTAACGAAGCGAATTGCCTAGTGTTCAAGTTACCCCATGATGTTCATACTTGGGACGAACCAGGCCCTTATTGTGCCGGCCCTGCCAATGAAAAGGACCACACAAGGTCAAACAGTTGATGATGAAGACGAAGAAGTCCTGCTTGAAAAGCTGAAGCAATTAAAACTTGCAGAGCAAGCGATAGAAAAGGCCTTGCGGATTAAGCAGCTAAGGTTAGCAATTGCAAAGAGCCAGAAATGCCTTGTGGAACTCCAATAGGACCCACCGCTATCCACCCACAAAGACATTAGTCCATCGCTTGCCAAAACCTCCACACAGACCATACCAGCTACACCACTGATTCAAACAAAAGCACCAGGTGCCTTTCCATTGGCTGCATCTACAGGGTCTTCTTGGGCTTCATCCTCCATTCCTGCTATCGGGACTTCCCTTGTGACTCCGCTGGATTCGTTGCTCGCAGGCTACAATCCAGGGGCAGTGCCTCACGTCCAAGTAACAATCCAGATGGAAGTTTAACCCTTCCACAAGTGGCTCAAGAGTCATGGATGTTCCTAAAACCTGCCCAGTAAGCCAAGGATAAGCGGATCCTTAGAATTGTAGACTTTAATGAAATTGTTTCCACCGTTGAGGACAGAACTTTATCTGACATCGAAGGCACTAAATTAGTGGTTTCCTACGGGCCTAAAAAGCCCAAATGTTCAATATGTTTAAAGCCCTCGTCCCAAACAAGCGATGATGTTATGAAGGCAAGTTCAGGCAAGCTTTCTGCTGAATGATTCTGGACCATTCTTGAGATGCTTTGAAAACGAATCATCAAATAAATAAGGAAAATAACGTAATGAGTCATTAGAAAAGAAAGCGATTTGTGTTGGCAACAAGACTCATCGAAGCAAGTATGGAAACAACTAGATGATACAAGATGTTTACCAAATTCTTTGAAACCTTAAAACGAAATATCCAATAATTCAACCAAATCTTGAGAAATGCTTTAAAGAAATTCAAGCAAAGTTTATTGGAGAACAAGTTTCTTCAAAAGAAGATAAAAGTCGCTTATGGATATGAAACATTTGAAGATGTCATACCAACGTCTGATTGACGAAACGGCAAGTAATGAAAATGAACTTATACAACTTTTGAAGAAACTATCTGAAGCGTCTTTATCCTGTAAGAAGAAAACGACAATGTTTGCTTCAAGGCAGGGGAGATTATTGAGAGATGCAAAGACATTTCTTTCAAAACCGATGTTCAAACATGTTTGAGGTATGTGCGGCTTTACAACGCGCGATGTAAATTTTCTAATTTCATTTTACCAGCTAGTTGAAGAGTATCCAAGACTCTGTTATTGTGCAGTGCCAATTCGTACTTTTATGTTAAATATGAAAATTATCCGGAAAATCTGTGAAAAAGCGGTTGTATTTTGGAAGAACTTATCTTAGGACTATTTTTTTATGCCGTTATTCTGCTGAATGATGTGACTCAATGTAGACAATTAATATATGGGCAACAGCGTTTCCCACTTTTTCATATGACGTCATTAATTTTCTATCAAGACAGTTTACACAAAGTCTCCTGGTTTTAATTCGAAATAATGTATAACACTAGTAAAATTAAGTGTAATAATTACTCAAGGCTTAATTTGAAGAGTTCTAAATAAAATTCCCACACCATGGGACACAAGAAATATACTGACATTATGAATATATGAAATTCATATATTTGAACTGCGGAATGAAGAAATAAATGTAAAGAAGATCCTCGCAGTTACTAACGCAACTTATGCAGTTGCGAAAAGAAAGCCTGAAAAATTTACATAAGTCCCACACCATAGGACACAAACACTTGGAGCCGTTTCAGGCTCAAAAAGAGTTACCCAGATCATCATTATAAAAGGGAAAATAGGATAGCAGATCGGATCAAAGAATTGGGGATCCAGGGACGAAGCACCCCCAACAAGGGTTTTTCCTTTTTCATGACCCGTCACACAACATCACAAGTGTCACGCAACGTCATCCGTGACCGTCACATTTTTTCGATTTTTGTGGCAAATTTTATTATGGAACCACATCTAGCCCTGAAATAGGATGGCCATCCTTATCGCGAGTTGAGGATATTATTTTTGAAACACATTCACGAGTAATAAATCGTATTTGTTTTATTTCAGGGGGTGTGAGAACTTCAAGGAGGCAATAATAAATAGCTTGCAAAGTTGCAATCATTTTGCAAGCGTATGTTTTGTTATACTTTTTACAAATAAATATTGGTATTTCCATGCAGTGGTCAGTGATGAAATCATCTATCAAGTCTGTCAAGGAACGTTTCATTGAAAGGTTCACCTCTGAGGTAGAACCTGATCTCATTAAGCACTTTCTTGTATTCAATCCGAGCAAAATTAGCTTGTACGGTTCTTTTAATCATATTTCTTGAAACTAGCTATTCCTTTACAAATAAGACCAACCCCAGTTAAAGTTGCAATGACAACGGGGTTCAGGGTTATTCCCCCGGGCAATGCAGCGCTGATAATTAATTTGCCAGCAGAAAGGTTGCAAACAAAATCTTTTCTTCAAAAACCGCGGTACAGCTTTTCATATCCAAAATGCTTCTTGTGGTAATACGCATATAAATCTTTCAGAATTTCAACTTTCTCTTTAGGAAGTGTCTGGTCGATATGGCTGAAGTCGTATGTGTCGCGCATTGTGCTATATAATAACTGAAAAATGTTTATGGCGCTTTATATTCAATCAATAGTAACAGTTCTTCATCTTTTAAAACCAAAGCCAGTTCCACAGCCATAAGACCAAACGCCAGTACTAAATTAATACTTATTGTCTGTAATATATTTGTTTCGGTTGAAGTGTAAGTGATTGATCAAATTAAATGTGAGCTGTGTTTTATTTTTAAAGAGATCGCCGTATATTGATTTTTGAGCTTGAAATAGAGCACTTTCATAGTTAGTATGTGGCTATAATTTGGAATGATTATTTTGTCACAACCATTTAATAAAAATGTGTTTCCATTGTTCGTATTCAAAATCCCATTTATGTAATGAATGGAATCACGCAAACGATGCCCGCTTAAAGGCAGGTCTGTTTGCATTACCATTTGTCTATTTTCAATGGCAAAAGCAGTGTCATAGACACTTGGATCTACGTTTGAAACGGTTCCTTTAACGCCATAAACGATGAGATGTCCATTTACGGATGTTGTGACACGGACCGTACCGTGCAGGTCGAGGTATATGAATTGCGGGGGTGAGCTATCCCATCTGTGAAAGTGGATAAGGGTTTTGGTGTACTTCTCGAATATTTTGGTTGTATGATTAGAAATTGAAATCGTCGTGGCTTGTGGTCTTACGCTCACCTCATTCATTTCTGGTGGAAACCATTCCACAGCCGTTGTGTAGTAACCGACCGGAAGTGAATGGAAGTTAAAACCAAGGCGTGACTGGTACTGGTTCGGTGAGTCTTTCTCTAACACGAGCTGGATATCGTAAGCATTTTTGTTTGATTTGATGTGGAGACTCGGGAAAAATCGTTGATACCCAAAACACGGAAATTGCTTTCACTCGACGATTCATCAGCATCTTCCATCAAGTATCTGAAGGCATCCTTTTTATTTGTCGCGTTACTGATATGTGATTCATTGAGTTGTTTAGTTATAAAGTTTGTTAGAGCTGTTGTGTTAGTTGATATTTCATTTTTCACCAAACCAACATTCACGGCGGAGTTCGGATCGTCGTTGTTGGTGTTTAAGTTAATTATTTTTTCATTATTTAAGTCCAAGTTACGAGTCATGATGTTAGTGCCATCAATTTTGAGAAACTTTTTTTGCATTTCCTCATTAATTCTGTAGTTAACAAACTTGACACATGCAGCGTCTCTCTGGTTTCATGGAAGCTCAAGATTGGTAATTAAATGATTTTTCATGTCAACGTCAGCCACTTTATCCATTTTTTTTCAAGCTGATTGTCGACATACTTTTTGTTTGTGGCTTGATCTGCTCCTTCTGGGTCTTTTACAAAGCAGAGTGTATTATTATTCATATTAATACTTGCTTCCATTTTCCCGCCTTCCTTTTTTGAAAGGAAGATATCTTTCGTGTCCTGATAGTTTATTACCTTTGTCACATCACCGTGGATAGGATAAGGGTTTCCTTTTAACCGCAAAATCTCGTACTTATTTTGCATGTCAATATCAGCGGCACCGCTGGTACTACCCTCAGGTCCAGGATCACCTTTGTCGCCTTTTGGACCCTGCGGTCCATCTTGCCCTTGGGGGTCCCTGTGGACCAGCCACCCCTTGGAGACCCTGGGGTCCATTTTGCCCTTGGGGTCCCTGTGGACCGGCCTCCCCTTCTTCCCTCCTCGGGGACCTATCGGACCTTGTGGTCCCGCGGGGCCTATATCACCCCTCGGCCCAGGAGGACCCACAGTTTCACTTGTCGTTTGGCTAGTTTCACCGATTTGGCTGTTAATATACCCCATTATATCTCTTCATCGAAAATTTTCTTCATTAATTTTTAAGGTCTGTCGTAGTAAAAGAAAGAATATTTTTTATCGGTGGCGCGATCTAAGGTGGCAATCCGCTTGTTTTTTCGTGGAAGAAATCTAAAAATACAAAAATGGCTGCAGTTATCACGGATATTTTTCGGCACCTTGTAGAAGGTTTGAGTAAGGTAAATAACGCAGCAGTTTCTGTGCCGCCCTTTAACAAAATAATTTATGATGCTGTTTTGGTTGCTTTCACAAACCAGATCATCAAAGACAACAATTTTTTGGTTGTCCACCAGTAGCTCCTCGAGTGGAATGATTTCATCGCCGGGGCCCTTAATGACCTCGGAACCAACTCTGGGGTTGATTCGTTCAGCAAAGTCCTGCAAAAGAGCCTGGTATTTGTTCTGGTGCAGGTTCTTTGAAAAGAGGTAAATTTTTTCAAACTCTAGCAACTCATAAAGCATATGCAGTAATATGTTTGTTTTGCCAGAATTACTGGGTCCACAAATCAGCATCTGGAAAACATCGGCTGGCATGCAAGGGTGACCTTGCTTGTAGCTACCCTCGGAAAACCCTGGGTCATAATTTGGAATCTTCATTTTTCCGGTTTCTATATAATCACGCTGGAATTATGTCAATACAACAGCGGAATCAGTTGGCTGAGGAAAAGTCGGCGGTCGATCAGCAAACACAAGACATTCACCAAAAATTTAGAATGAACAAAATAAGCAAGGAGCTTGGTCAGCTTTCAGGGGAGGAGCTTTTTAAACCTATTACAAAAAGGCTTGATGAAAAGAAAAGCACCACTGCACAAGAGGTGGAGGAAAGTCCTGATTATGCAATGGACGAATTTGACAGAACCAACCCGTTTGGCGAAGAATTCAGACCGGATGCATCAACACCACCACCACCACCAGAACCACCACCACCATCACCATCACCCCCATACCAATATGATGATGATGGTGATGATTTTTTACAACCACCCCCACCGCTGATGGAAGAAAAATCCTCACGTAAAGAGTGGGGGATGCCGGGACCGGTTGAGCCTGAATACCTCCATGAAATGACCCCAATTACATAGTAAAACTAAAAAATCTTCATTACGTGGTAGAACCGTGGGGGAGCTCAACAAAATAAGAGACACAATTTGTGAAAAAAGGAAGGTAACCCAACCTCTTTCGAAACAGCTACAGGAGGGGAAGCAGAGACTAAAGTCTTCACCCTCCCTGGAAAAAGCTGTCATGAGTCGAAGACCTGTTGTCGAGCCTTCAGACGATGAAGAGGACTTCCCTGAACAGGATTGGGAAATCGAGGAAGTGGCTTTGCCAGTGCTGAAGAATTGATCGCCCAACTTTATGTGAGCTTAGGATTGATCAAAGCAGGAAACAGTTCAATAAAACTAAAAAATCAGGTATTTTCTCTGCTTGATTAACTAGTTGGACTCGGCGAAATCGACAAAAAGCAAAAGAAAAACATTGTTCGTGATTATATAGGCCAATAATGACGTTAAATCTTCTGCTTGACTTGAGCCTCGCAAAACGACAAAGAACCGGGGGGCGCCAGGTTTCACACAATTTCACAATAAACTTTCAACCTCCGATCCACTTGGGTTCAGGAAACTATAAAGCCGCGCTAAACAAACTTATCACGATGAGCTACTCATGGTACAACATCGATGCCTCTTTTGGTAACAAAATTCGCTGGAGAAAGAAAACTGAAGAGTGGCAGACCTTGGAAAGTATGATTACTTTAGCATCAACAGTTTTCTTCAGACCCAAACCAGTGAAGTGGACCCAGAAGACAAAGACAGTGATTTCACTTTCATTCCGTATTTCGATATGACGATATTCCGGGTTGTCATTTTGATGGATGAAAATTATGAGCTTGACCTTTCTGGAAACGATTTCGCTGAATTGCTTGGTTATGAAAAAAAATTTTGACGGGAAAAAAGAATTTTGTCGAAGCAATGGTCCCGAATATCACAAGAAGCGTTGATTGGGTGTTTCTCCACTGCGATCTGATCAGCCGGCGAGCAAACGATGTTCCAAGCGATGTCTTATAGTTTTTCAACAGCAGGGCTTCAGGTCAGTTAACCGTTTCAAAAAGAACCATATCGGTTTGAGTGGCATCCTGTGAACAAAAGCGAGATTAATTCAATAAGGATTCGGGTGATGGACGGAAGAGACAAACCCCGGATCTCAACGGGACAAATGTTGCTGTCAGCATAATGATTGAAAAAAATAAGGATTTTTTGTCGTCTTTAATATATACACCATGAATCCCCCGAGTGAGTGGTCAAAAACCTGCTTGACTTTTCAGACGATTTTTCGAGAAGCGTGGCTAAAAACCAATTTTGGTATCTTGACTCTGATACCACCACAGTGACTGCAGATGATGCAGCGAACACCGGAATGCGGGCAAGGGCACTTCTGTCACAGGATGGTGCGACAGTTCAAACTATTATCCCTTTGAACCGATACTCCTTCTTAGAAGATCTATCAGACAGGCTGCTGCCACCAATGCAACTTGAGTTTGAAATTGTTGTGCAAGAGGACAGAGAAATGATTTTCCAAAACGATGAAATCGCTCAAAGGATTGTCATCTGTAGATTGGAGATGTGGGTGCCACAATTACAGTTTAGATAGATAGATAGATAGATAGATAGATAGATAGATAGATTAAACAGACAGACAGACAGACAGATAGATAGGCGCAATGAACAATGTGTCAAGTTGTTCAATAGTTTATCATCGGATCAGCACAAACTCGCTTGCCTGCTTCCCCCGAAACACTATGGCTACTACAACATTAGGCATGAGAGAGTTTTTGATTTGCCTCGTTTTAATACCGACCGTTTTAAACAGTCATTCATACCGGCGATGTGCCGTCAAGCAAACGTAATCTAGTAGTGTAACACGTAAACTAGTTGAAACCTTTCCTTAGTGATGCTATTTCCCTTTTATTGTTTTTTATTGTAGATTCCCCCTTTTTCTATCTTTAATAGTAGTATACGTAACTAATAAAATTGTAAATAGATTTTATCATAAATTTTTATCTTTTTTAATAATATATTGTAAATAATTATGCAATTCAGCCTGCTGGCTGCCATTTAATTGTTTCTAATAAACCTCTCTATCCATCTACCTATCTTTTTTTTTGCAGGGCCAGACTTCAGAAGGGACCATTTTAAAATAATTGTGCAGAAAGCACAGATAGTTCACTGACTTGCCGCTTTTCGCCTGAAATTGAGCAATAACATTTCCCAGTAAAGAGGTCTGGTTGAAAGGAAACATTTCGTAAATTTTCCATTTCCGAAGAGCATTTTTTAAATGAGCAGAGGGAGCAGAGGGAGCAGCAGATCTGTCCGGACTCACCCCTTGGAACTGATCATCATCATATTCAAACACTCTATGGCATTCTGGGCATTCACGACAGAACTGATTTACCACATTAACTAGGTGCACCTCGCATGAAGGACAATGATTAATCCTTGGCAGTTCATTAAACTTTTTTTTCCACTATTTGTGAAGTCAGTTTGTAAAGGTCGTGCTCGACCGACTCCACACCTTGCAAACAAGCAAATAGGTCGTCCATTTTTTTGTGTGATATACAATAAGCGCGCAAAGTTTCAATAGGTTGTCAAAAATTTATTACGGCCCGCGAGCGTATTGGAAAGGGTTTGCAGCGATAAAAAAATTAGCCCCAGCTACGAAAGTCTCTGAAGATGTTGCTCAAAACTGGTTGGTGAAGCAAGCTCTTTGCCAGATTTACTTACCAGCGCCGCGGTACATTCCAAGACCAAAATTTGATGTGCCTGTTCCAAACAAAGTTCACCAAGCCGATCTGTATCTCCCACACGATCGCCCACCACGCCCTCACAGTAGTAGATGTGGCCTCTCATTTCAGAGGCCGAACCGTTGACTACAAAAGAGGCCAGAGAAATCACAGCTGCACTGGAACAGATTTATAGCCGGAGCCCTTTCAGTTGGCCAAAACTGCTTCAGGTAGATCCTGGTCGTGAATTTATGGGCGCTGCGAATCAGCTGCTTTCGAAACATAATGTCGAGGTAAGACGCGCTCGTGTGGATATTAACCGTGATCAAGCTATTGTTGAAAGATTCAACCGCATCCTGGCTGAACGACTGCTTGGACACCAATATGGGGTTGCACTGCGCCTCCCAGATGACAAAAGATCGACTGAATGGGTGGCACGATTGCCCGCTGTTATTCCAGCTTTGAATAAAGAAGTCACTCAACTGACCAGTAAGAAACCCGCTGAGGCCATCAAAAAGAAAACTGTTTCAGCTAAGCCCTCAACCCCTTATTTAAGACCAGTTGGTGTGAACGAAAAAAAGGTCCCTTCCGGTGTAAGTGTTTGCTATCTCTACCAGCCCAGTGAACTTGAAGGTGGCCACCAAAGAGCAACCGACCCAATCTGGTCTCTGAAAGTTTACCGAGATTGAAAAGATCATGATAAAACCAAATGCGCCGGTGATCTATTATTTGTTTGACGGCCCAAATTGCTGGTTTGCTGGTGAAGAGCTGTTGGTTGTCCCTCACAATACACAGCTACCGCCAGCAATCTAACGATGAAATTCCATCAGCTCTGTGTGAATGCCCTCTTCCAATACACAGCGTTTGTCGTAATATGCGCTCAGCCCCAGCTTCTGCTGCTCGTACGTAACCATCCTCCAATTGTTCATGCGAAAACCAATGTTCGTTGTCATGTCCTTGCTGCCATCCAACGCTGACTTGAAACGCTGCCACGTGATCTCGTTCTGTTTCTTTGACACCCCCTTCGTGCAGAACTTTTTTCTTCCAGCAAAGCACAATCATCCTGCTACCTTCACATTCGAGCTTGAAGAGCCCAGGAGTGCAGCCGCTCCCCTTGTCCCAAACTAACCACTCTCACTTTTTTGCCTCAAATTCTGTTTGCAGCTCCGGCCGAACAATGTCCTCAAGCCGCTCGGCAGAAATGGCCATGTAGTTGCTGTCAGTATCCATCTGGATCAGCTCGACGTCTCTTCTGTCAAAATACCTGTCAAGAAAGTCACAATAAAATTCGAGCATTCGAAGCTTTGCAAGCTGGTAGGCAGCGATTCCGATCTGGAATGGCCGCCTGATTGTGATCCGAGGCTTTCGGCTTTAAAGCTCGTACACTTGCCTGACCTCGTCTAGATCACTGAAATAGGCGCCTCGCAAGGCTCTGTCAACGACCTTCTCGTCTTTGGTGTAGATCACGTTCGTTTGCTGCTCCACAGCTTTGATGAGCTTCCCGTACCCACTGTTGCCCAGCAGTTTGAATACCTCAGGAAGCAGCGCCTTGCTCTTTTCAACAACGCCTGTACGGCGAGCCTCCGTTACCTGCCCCACAAACCAGTCAAAGACCTTGCTGGGGTATAGTGGATCGTTCGATAGACAGCTGTGATCACCGCCCCATACTCAACATACCAGCGTAGCAGAGGAGCATACACCAGCAGCTTTTCGGCGGAAAGCGCTCCCACTAACTTTTTTCCGTCCCCGTGGCTTTGCCCGTGCGCTTCAGGTAGTCAAGCATTTGCTGCGGCACGGCTTCGACAGGCACCTTTTTGTTGTAGAAGAACAGGCACATCTCCTCAAACTTTGGCCGCAGGGGCTCTGGGATCTCTATGTCAACTTCAGCGAATCCGAACCAGGTCAAGTTTTTGAGTGTTTGTGCAAGATGCGGCGCGGTTCTAGCAGCTCAACCGCCTGTGTAGTGAACAACCTTTTCCTTCCCACAGGGCATTTCCTCCATCATCGTTGACAGGTAGAGCGCGTTGGCGTCGTAACCAAGGATGCGCTGGCAAAGATGTGGTTCCACTGTCTAAGGTGACCTGATCGTTGTTACCCCAACTTCGTGGTACCACGTGAACACGAGGCTCTGTCCCCCGACAACAGCTCCATTCAACATCTCGTATGCTTCTTTGCCGCAGCTGTAAAGCTCCGCGCCCCGCTCAACCACGCCTTGGAGCAGGTAATGCAAGCTAACCCCCGGAATGCTGACTGCGTCTTTCAGGGTGTCGATCCCCTCCTCAGTGTAGAAGGCTCGCATTCTTTCCAAGGCTTCCAGGCCAGGGGCCACCTCGAGGTTGTTGTAATAGCGCAGCCAGTCTGCGAAAGTGCGCATGCCCTATTCTTTGAACAGATGCTGACGCCCATCCCATTCATCCCGAGTGAACACGTAGCCGCCCTTCAGGTGTGAGTACCACGCTGGATAGTCTGGCAACCCAGGGTGGTAGAGCTTTTCAGGGGTATCGAACCACTCATATGGGAACCACGATTTCTCGGCTGTGCATTCATAAGCTTTCGTCCACTTTTCATAGCTGGTTCTCGGGCTGAGGTAGTTGGTGATGTCAAGGAAACAGAATCCCCGAGTGAGCAGAAACATGATCTTGTTTCTGTTTTTCACCACTCTGACTTTGCCGGTTGTGTCAGATAGACACTGCGAAATGTTCTCTGATCAGGTTCAGATCGTATCACCCAGAGTTGCGCCCGAGAACTGGCACCTGATCGCACCATTCTTCCATTTTGATGCGCTGCGCTTTTGGAAGCATCCTCACATCGTCAGGCATGAACGCTGCTCGTACTTTGGTCCTAATGTTTTCCCCGCGCCATTCCAGTTCTTCCACAAACTTGCGGACCAGTTCCACTGGATCTTTCTCACAGATGTGTGGGGGCTTGCGATCGAGGGTGTCCCCAATGCTCACCGATATTGGTACATGTGCGTTCTCAATTGTGAGCATGCCTGTTGGCTCCTTCTGCTGATTCTTATCACCGTACGCTTCAAACTCGTACAAGATCGCGTGTGGGTAGCTTGGGGTTTGGGGCTGCGGCAGTTCTGCATTAATTTTCCATACTTCACACGCCTATGCCTCGATTACGCGGTAGCCCGCAGCTAGGAGCACTCTTGTATGTTTAACAGTTTCTTTGTACCAGTCTTCACGTTTGGTCATTGTGAGCAATGATTTTATCACAATCATTCAGGTAACATAAGGAAAAAGGATCGAGGAAGGAAATCACTTCAAGCCAATCTAGTAAAACAACCCGGGAATTATCAGTCTGGTGACAATCAGTATGAAAATCGGTTTTCAAGACACTTGTAGGAAGTAAATTTGATTGGGACATAGTTTAATTGGTGAAATGAAAATGGCAAATTATTGTTGTCGAACAAATCCATTATGATAGCGATGTGACGGCTGGGCAACATGCAGCTGTCAGCATATGGAGGTACCAAGCTCAGCACTACAGGCTTTGTTTTGTTTTGTCTTGCTGACCTCAGAATAAAAGTCTTCCCTTTCCGCTTGTGTCGGCACAAGAGGCCTGTTCCTACAGACAGTTTTCACAATTATTCCTCCACCAATGCCAGAACTGACTGTTGGCTTGATGTTTGTTGTGACATGTGCGACTGTTGGCTTGGTGTTGGTTGTGACGTGTGTGACTGCTGGGTTGGTTTGTTGTGACAGGCGGGACTGTAGGTGACTGTAGTGTTTGCTGAGACATGTGTGGCTGGGAGATTAGTGGCTGTACCCTCAGTTGGCAACCGTGCATTACTTATCACACATGCTGCACAGAACCAAACTTTTCTGTTATTTGGCATTCTCTTCCTTCCCAGACATGACAAATGGAAAAACTTCCCATTAGTGCAGTTCATGTTTGTGCACTTAACCAGCTTGTCCTTTCTGCCGACTACAGTTTTGCAAGTACAAATTGGGTTCGTCTGCAGAGCCTCATTTACAATGCTAGCTAACTGTTGCTTAGAGCCTCCTCGCTTTAATTCTGGTAAAGCCCAACATTTGGGGCAGTACCAGGTCTTGGGAACAGCATCGATACCCAAGCATGACAAGTGAAACTGCTGAGTGGCACAATGTGGACTAGAGCACTTGACAGTATCCTCCTCAGTTTCCTGCCTACAACAGCACACAGCATTAGCCAGTAGTGCCCCATCCCCAGTTAGATTCACCCTTCTCACGAACCAACTGGCAAGTACCTCCAGCAAAACACAAAATCTCCAAAAATGTTTCTAACTTGGGTACAACTTTGTTGCAATGGTCTTTGTCTGGAAGAATTTTTCGCAATACTAGGGTAAGTTCATTCCAGGCAACAGCAAGTAGTTGTAGTTCAGCTTAGGGAAATGGTCAAAAATATTGTACTCAGGCAGGACCCACCACTCTGCAAATAGAGTCTATTTAAGTGGTCTTATTATAAATATAAACACACTGAAGAAATATTTCTTTGTTTGTGACGACCACCATTCATTCGAGTATGCATCAAACGCACATTCTTTCAACAATTTATAATAAACATACCGTTGAACACAGATTTTAATTTTGAGAGATTACTCTTCTCTAAACAGTCTGCTACAAATACTAGAGATTTTCACTGGAAATAGGCTCCACGCGGTCCGGGGCCATCATATCAACTGAGAAGTGACGTACTTTGCAAGAACAACAAGAAGTTATTTTCGATTTGCCCCCCTCCCCGACTCCCCGGGACAAGACCACTTCAAACAATTCCCCACCCCCAGGCTCGAAGGGCTGGACTTGTCCCCAGGGTTGCCTGGTGGGGGGATGGTAACAGGTAAAATTGAACCATGCATTAGTTCAGAAGGCGACTGCAATTTGCCATTTTTTTTTCGATCTATGTTAACCTACATGTATGAAATAAAAGCACTGCATTGTGGAAAGTGCTTCTTACTATTTGTCACTCATAATGGAATGTTCATGTTTTGGAAAGTTTAAATAATTACTGCATGCATTTTTTGGTTTTCTCAAAAATCATTGTATTCCCAAGGGGGGGGAATCCAGATGTAAGCAAAGGATTTTTTATGCAATTGACATATTTGTACTGATGTGTTTTTGCTTCCTAAAGGCAATCTGGTTTGTTTAACTGACAATTGTCTGCTGGGATTAGTTAGAACATGTTTGATTAATTGCAATTGGCTCTTTACTGAGTTAAGCAGAGGAGACTGGAGATGATTGAACATCCAGTAAACTTAAATGAGGTCCTGCCATTTTGTTGCTCATTCGATCGATTGATATTCAAGTGCTTTTCCTTACCTGTATTACCCAATGAACCATGCAAAGGGCGGAAGACAATTACATGTAACCACTTTTTAGACAAATGGCTAAAAGAGTTTGGATAGAGTTAGGATTCCACAAAAGCTGGAAAGAAGAACACTTTCACGGGTGGATGCAAAAATTTCCAACAATGGGTCTTGTACGTTTCATGAATCAGGTGGATCACAAAAGAAAAGCAAAGTATAGCTTCGGCAACAACATTTCAAAGCGGGAAGTGACAATGCTAGCAAAGTGAATGACGACTCCCTTAATAATTGACATTGAGTATAATTACTATTCTGTTCACCCATTCTTTCTGTTCATTAATGTCACATTGGTCAAAAATTGCGTTGTGAATGCTTTAATAATGTATGTTACATACAATATTAGTTATTTGATGTTGTCAAAAGAAAAACAATGAAGTTAATATTATTTTAAGGATGAAAGTAATTTGACAGGCGCTCGTTCTCATGAATTTTGCACTCCAAGAACTGAAAATTTTCTTCAATTGATGAACTTAGAGTTGAGGAGGGGAAAGAAAACAAAGATGCCCCAATGAAAGTCTTATTTATTTGAATTGTAACTACAGTGTACCTTTAATTTGCAGTCCTCTATCAGGCATTTAAGCCTCGACTTTTAGTGGCCCTGGTCAGTTTTAAATCGCCACTGGCGACTGGGCAACTGCCATTTTTTAGCCCTAAATGGTTTTTTTTTTTTTCACTGATCCTTTTTTTCTCTTCTAGGCATATATGCCAGCAGTGATCAGTGATGCAGCATTTTCTTACAGTGAAGTTAAGGTACGTGGAAGATATCAGTTAATATATAATTAGCCCAGCTTACGTATCTAATTGTTCAGTAAATTGAACTGGATTGAATGCAGTGATTGGGTTAATTTGGGTTCGGTAGTTGAACACAATTGATGACCAAAAATATGCCTATATATACAGCTGTGTTTGATTCCATTCAATTTCTGAACCCAGTCAAACATAATAAAACAGTTTTAAAATCATTCAAGTATATAGATTTAGCCAAGCCTAAAAGTGGAGCTCCAATTTTTATTTGGCAATCCTATTATTCACAATGGAAAATAAAAATTGAACCAAGGATAAAATTGAACCACAACATTTACATGAGTGTGCCATCAAGACTTCCATTTGGGTGGCAATGAGAGCCTTTACATCTGGACTTAAGGGAGGAGACTCTTAATCAATGGTTGCTGTGGGAAGTTCCTCAGAACCATCATATCTTGGAAACCCTACTACTTCCACAGATAAGCTGCTTGGCCACGTTTGTTTTATGGGAAAGGTTTTCAAGAATTTCAAGTCACAACCATATTCAGCATGTCATTTGACCTGAACAGAAAAAATGCTAAAACTCAAACAGCATACAGTTCTCGCTATTGTAAACATTGCGAACATTTAAAGATTATCAGGATGCAAAATTTTAAGCAACAGTTTCTAGAAATTTGCTTTATTATGAATATAAAAGTTGTGATGGCACAAGCACATATCTTTATACATTTTTGTGCTGTAGTTCTTCTATTCTTTGTAAAAACAGTAATTGCATGCTTCAGATTGTAAAGAAGGGTGGGGCGATTCGCAAAAAAGTCGGAACTTCACTAGTTTCCTCTTAGTTTTACTGATTTTCTTTTTAATGTGCAGTTGCATGGGACTGGCAGTAGCTATGCGTGCACAATGTTCAGTTGTGGAATTCATATGTTCTTCTTCATTACTTCACCAATATAGTGGCAGGAAACGCTGAAAACAGCGTATGACAGAATACCATCCACAAAAATCCCTTAGCAACAATGCGAGATTTGTAGTTAAGAATCTCCCCTCCTCAAGTTACAAAATCCTTTTTTCACGGTGATGTGAGATTTATCTGGATGGCAATATGGTTAACTACAGGGGGGTAACTTAATGCAGAATGAATCAAATAGTTACACCATGTTTACGTGATACCGGTATGAACTCACCCAGGTATGGCTTGCACTGTTACGAGATTTTGTGTTGTAATCATATAACAAATACAGAGGAGCAAGAGGGAACTGGGGTGAACTTGTAGCAGAATGAAAAGCATACAATGAACTGGTGTCATGCAAACACCCCCTCAGACTAAAGTTGAGCAGCTCTCAAGAATGTTTAACAACATCCTCAGATACCCAGGGGCAGTAAAACCCTGATTTCATTAAAACAGTGTAAACTCAGACTGGTGCAATTTTGTTTACATGAGACCAGTCTGAAATTCAGACTGGCATAAGTATTTACATGAGACCAACCATCTTGAAAAATACAGTTTACCTTACATCCACTTGGATTGCTTCAATGCCACTTATTTAAATGCACATGCTCAAAACTGAAAACAAATACCGTAAACTGCCGCTTATAAGCCCACCTGCTTACAAGCCCTCCCCCCCCGGCTATAGGCCCATCCACCTGTAAACAAAAAATACATCCGGTAATATGCCACCCCCCCCCCCAGATATAAGCCCTCCTCTAGTTTTCCCTGTTTCCTTAATATTAAGCACTCTCACAGAAAACTGCAAAGATTAACTCTTAGCTTCTGTTTTGTTATGTTCCGGTTACGTTCGCGTTGTTGCAGTTTTGATTTTGTTGTTAAAATTGAAGTGAATTCGATTTATTGTGACATTTGAAAGGTTAATTACAAACTGGTACATTAAAAACGTATTTCGATCAACACTGCTGTGGCTCATTTTGTAACGTTTTTCTTATCCCGCTTATAAGCCCCCCCGGATATAAGCCCCTCCATTTATAAGCCCACCCAAAACCCCTTACAAAGTTGTATCAGCCTAGGGCTTATAAGCTGCAGTTTACAGTGTCTTAAAACATTTGGGGTAGTTTTTCATGCGAGCGTGCATGCTCAGTGCATGACACGGCATGACATAATGCCAATTTTGTGAATTGTGTGCGCAGTATGGATGCGCAGAAAAAAATTGCGCAAATATCCTTAGAACCTCCCTAAAGCCACGAGCTTACTTTTGGCAACTGAGGTAATTAAACTCTGCTTTGTTTCCCATACAGGTTTTTATTCCATCAACCTGATGTCAGAAAAAATATGGCAGTTTATTGTAAGGCTTTGGTTAATAAATTTGTACTCTTAGCTACATGTATGTTCCCAGGCAGACATTATCAATTGAAATAAAAAATTTTAAGAGCAGTTTTGAAATAAGGTTTTATATTTTTGTTTTTTTTTTGGTAAATTTTGATGTTGGTGATTAGTTTGACTGTATCCACATACACTTCATGTTCCCTCAGTAACACATCCATACACCAGTAGCATTTCAGTTATTTGGGAGTAACCCTACCCCCCCCCCCCCCACACACACACACACACACAAGCACACACAACTAACTTCCCAGGAATAATGATTCAGACTTATTTACTTGAATTCACTTGACAGGGAAAACTATTTCAAATGATGGATTCACCACAGTCTGATCCCCTCTTGTCAGTTCATTACATGACAGGTTTCTGACTATCCTGAAATGATTTATGAAGAGGCTTTTCTTTTTGTTTCTCTTTGCTACCAGATTATGACAATCAGTAACATTGCTCATTGGTGACATTAGATGCAGTGTAAAGGCTAATGATCAAACCAAAAACAAATTCAACCACAAGATTTACTACCATCACAGTCAGGGGTAGTAACATAGTGAGTCATAATCTGTACATCAAATTAAGTCACTAGTGGTTACTGGACCATTTGTTATTCGCGTTGGCAACACTGTTAGTCACAAATTTTTAATTGACTGATCACGGACCGATTTATCAACTAAGTGGTTGAGTGGTTGATTCATGACTGATGGGTACTTAAAGAGATTGATTTTAATATAATAGTCCCTGGGCATCAATAAGAGTAAACAAGGTACATTGTTATTCCACTATAGCATCAGTTTATCATATAAGGGGGCAACACATACATGAGGGTATGAGTGTATTGCACTGTAGTGTCCCGGTTTCAAAGCACTCATTGAATAAATCATTTAAAATGATAGGCAAATATTGTAGTGGAATAATAAATATCATTCAGTGGTTTTACAGATAATGGTCAAGGACATTTTACCGGTACTCATTGCTCGCATTTTTCCTCGCTCTATACCACACAACTTATCTGTCAAACCACTGAATAAGGTGGAGGTATTTTTCAATTAGTACCTTGTCTATGCAATTTGACAACTCTGTAAAAATGTAAATAAATTAAACCGTAGACTTGTGGCAGAGAAAAGGCCGAGGTAAGGTGAACAAAAATAATTATTGTGCCCAATATTTAAGTTTACAACCTAAAACTGGGGCTTATTTAGAATTTTGTAAAACAGGTTCATACCTGCCATCCATTTAATGGGAATTGTCCCAATTTTGGAGTTTCAAAACCTAAAAAAATCGGGACATTCCGATTTTCCAGGAAAAAAAAAACAATTTGGAACTGGATTATTAAAGATTGGGCTTCAATTGGTCTTTTTTTGACTTTTCTTTTGTTTTGTGCAATACATGTGGTGCTTGAGACCATTAAACAACACCTGAGAATTCTAATGCTAAGACAGTACAGTACAGGCAATATTTTTAAAAATTAATGCAAAAACCCTAGAGCATCCTAGACCCTGCTCAGTGTTGGGGGGCAGTGGGGGGGGGGGGGCAGGGCACTACCCCAGGACTGGGGTGAGCATGGGGGGGGGGGTGGTCCCTATTTCTGATTTTATAAGGTTGCCAGGTATGCAGATTCTAATTTGATGAGACGTGTATTTACTAATAATTACCTAAACTAATGTATTTTGTAATGTTTTGGTATGTAACTGAAGTATGTAGGAATGTATTCATAAGATTGTGTTAATGATTTAGTTGTTTATTAATCCTGTGGGATTCGTTTGGTTATTTAAGAGATTGTAAGTTATGCAGAAACCATTCGAAGGCATCTCTTTATACTTGCTTTTAGTGATGTCCAATTCCGAACAGCACGATATTCCTCGTGATTCCCAAAGTACTACGCCTCCTGAACATGAGGATTCCTTGTCTAATGCCGAAACCCTTCGGTTATTTTCACAACTGTTAGACTCTAAGCTTGATCAGAAGTTCACTTCTTTCAAGCGCGAACTTGAAGAGAGAGACAACCTTACACAGAGCCAGCTAAAGAAGCTGAAAACTGAGACGAAAGCTTCGAATACCTTTAATTATAAAGGTAACAGAGTACAGTTTGAGTTTAATCTCAACGTCCTCAACCAAATCGAGACGGCCTCTAAGAACCTTCGCGCAGGGAAAGTCTCTTCTGCAACTTCCGATCTCGAAGAAGCAAAGAAGCTCATCGATAAGCGCAACAAACTTGTGCGTTTCGCCGACAAGAGCCCCGCAGGTTGGACTGCTGTTGAAGAGTATGAGTCCGACGAACTCGCCGACGATTCAGAAGACGAGAAAAAGCTCCGTTCAGCCGAGAAGAGGGCGCTGTCGAAGATTCGTGAAAAGAAAAGAAAATTTCAACCTGCCCGTCCCAGAGCTCCGCAGCGTGAGTCAGCAACGGAAACCCAAACTTCTTTCTCGGCTGCTCCTGCTCAGCATTCTTTCAATCTTCAACAGCCCTTTCGCCATCAGTCCTTTCGTGCAAGACAACCAGTTCCCGCTGACAAATGTTTCAGCTGCGGCCAACGCGGACATTGGGCAAATTCCTCAGTTTGTCCCAGTCGCAACAACCTCACTCGAAACCCACCGAGCACCAAACCAGCAAACGGATGATGGGTCCAGGGACAAATACGACGCTGCCTTAAAACGATTGGGACAAGATGAGTATCCTTTACCTGTATCTCCAGTGAATTCTCTGGGCGATTGTGACCCAGTTGACTTTTTTTTACCAATCGACTAGCGATCCTAATTTTCATGATTCTCCGGAAATTTGTCCGGATTATCAAGAGGACGTGCAGAACATTGCCGTTAAAGGTAGATTAAGGCGTAATATTAGTTTCTGGGAGTATATAGGCGCTTCTTGGTTTATTCGCCAAACCATTTTGGAGGGCTACAAAATTCCTTTTTATTTTACACCTGCTCCTGCCACCTTCGGTAATAATAAGTCTTCCTTGCAGCATGCGGATTTTGTTCACAAAGCAATTACTGATCTTTTAGCTGTTGGTTCTGTTGTGGAATGCTCGTCTCCACCTTCAGTAATTAACCCTTTGTCTGTTTCCATTCAGTCTAACGGCAAGAAGAGGCTAATATTAGACCTCAGGTATCCTAATTCTTTTGTTAAAAAATTCACAATTAAGTTTGAAGACGCTAAAACCATGCTCAATTCATTTATTGACCACTCCCAAAATTGGTTCTATTCATTTGACATTAAATCGGGATATCACCATATTGATATCTTTCCTCCCGACCAAGACTTTTTGGGGTTTTCTTGGTCATTCAGTGGGGTAACCAGATATTTTAAGTTCACTGTTTTGCCATTTGGATTATCTACTGGACCTTATATCTTTACTAAAGTTATAAGGCCTCTAGTTAAATATTGGCGCAGCCAGGCGTACAGGATAGTCGTTTACTTAGATGATGGCTTGGGGGTATGCCCAACATTCGCGTGTTGTCGTTTGGAGGCCTTAGCCGTTAAGTCAGATTTGTCTCGTGCCGGGTTTGTTCCCAATATGCTTAAGAGTGTTTGGTCCCCGGTGCAGTGCCTTAGATGGTTGGGTTATTTTTGGGATCTTAAGAAGAAATCGCTCTCGATCCCCAGTGACAAAATTGACAGGCTCTTTACATCAATAGATGACGCACTTTCCTACACCACTATGCCCGCTAGGCAATTAGCTTCTGTCACAGGCAGTATTATTTCTAATATGCTTGTTATTGGTAATCTTTGTAAGCTTATGACCAAAAACTTGCACAGGGCCTTGGATTGCAGAGCAGGGTGGGAGTCGTCTGTTATTTTGGATTTGCCATCTCGCAAGGAATTAATTTTCTGGCGGGAAAATTTACTTCGTCTTAATTCTAGGCCCCTTTCAGAGGATGTTCGCCCAGTTACTCGGATTGCGTATTCAGACGCTAGCTCTCTGGGCTGTGCCGCCTATTTATCTATGGATGATTTTCCAGTTGCACACAAGAACTGGGACCCACTGGAAATGAGTCAAAGCTCCACTTGGAGGGAACTTCATTGTGTTTATTTTGCCCTCCAAAGTTTCGCACTACGTTTGTCTAATAGTTCTGTTAAATGGTTCACTGATAATCAAGCAGTCCCTATTATTGTTGATTCGGGCAGCATGAAAGAATTGCATAAATTATCTGTGGATATTTTCTATGTCACCAGGGATTATAATATCGACTTAGACGTCGAATGGATTCCTCGTTCCCTCAACGATAAAGCGGATTATCTTAGCAAAATCGTTGATTGCGACGACTGGAAAGTTAAGGATTGCTATTTTTACGCACTTACGTCCTACTGGGGACAGTGCTCAGTTGATTGTTTCGCTAGTTCCAAAAATTGCAAAGTTCCTAGGTTCTATTCTCGATTTTACAATCCGTATTGCCTAGGCGTGGATTCATTTGCTTTCAGCTGGGCTGGCGAGTTTTGCTGGTTAGTCCCTCCTGTCACACTGGTGACCAGAGTCATTCGCCATGTTTGCCTTTGCAAATGCAAAGGTATATTAGTCATTCCTTATTGGCCATCCGCATCTTTTTGGCCTCTTCTGGTAGATTCTCAAGGGTCCTTTAATTTATTTGTTATCGATTACCTCTTCGTTGAGAACGGCAAAGATGTGTTCTTACATGGGTCCAATAAGAATGCTATTTTTGGATCGGAGAATTTTAGCACACCGGTGCTTTTTCTCTTGCTCGATGGAGCTCTGTGATCGGTTTGGCTAGAAGGCACTGGCCTTCTATGATGCTATATAGGCACTGGCCTTTTGTTGGTGTGCAGCTATTCACACCGCCGTTTCACACGGCCATTTCACACATTTTGGAGTATTTATGTGTTTATTTTCTTCCTTTGTTTTCTGTTTACAAGGTGGAAATGCATTTGCAGACAAAGTTGGTCGTCTTCTTGACCCCGAACTTCGGAGACTAGCATCATGCCTGCCTGCCCGTGCGGTTGAGGCCAAAGCTTCTTCTACCACAGAGCGGTATTCAAGGGCTTTTCAGAAGTTCAGAGAATGGGCTTCCTGTCATCGTGAGATTACTCCTTTACCATCAGATGACATTTCAGTTGCTTTATATTTGGAATTTTTGCTCCAAAGTAATTGTTCAATTTCTGCTTTAGAGTCTGCCTGTTACGGCATTAGTTGGGCGCACAATTTGTACGGGTTTCCCACCCCTTCTAATTCAAGTTTAGTTAAAAATATTCTGGAAGCTGGGAAGAGGAAGTTGGCAAAACCCGTTTCTAAAAAGAGCCTGTTACTCCTGTTATGATTTACTAATTGTGTATCAAATTTGCAGGCCCTTCCGCCAGCCTTTCAGATTTGCGTTTAGCTGCTATTTGTGTTACCGCTTATGCTGCATTTCTCCGCTTTAATGAATTAGCTGCTTTGCGTTGCTGTGATGTTAAATTTTGCGATAACACCTTTGTCGAGATTACTATAGTCAAGAGTAAGACAGATCAGTACAGGGATGGTTCCAGAGTCTTATTAGCCAAGACGGGTTCTATATCCTGTCCTTTTGATTTGCTGGAAAGATATGTTTGCTCCGCTGGTCTGCAACTGTCTTCTACGTTACCCTTTTTCCGTGCCCTGTATTATCAAAAATCCAATTGTTCTTATAAGTTACGTTCTGAGGGCATGAGCTACACTAGGACTAGAGAGATTGTTTTGCATGCTTTTGCTGAGTTAGGTTATCCTAAGAGTATGTTTGGCTTGCATAGTCTTAGGGCTGGAGGTGCATCTGCTGCTGCTAATGCCGGTATCAGCGATCGCTTATTTAAGCGTCACGGCAGATGGAAATCTGACAGCGCTAAGGTCGGCTATGTCAAAGACAAACTTGATTCTCTGTTATCCGTTTCTCGTAGTTTAGGTTGTTAAGCATTAATTATTAGCTTTTCTCTTTCTTTATTTTTCGAACGCGAGCATCAATAAACGAGATGCTCGCCCCTAGAACTGTGTGGTGTGTTTATTGAAGATTAATTACAAAATGTTTTATACTCGTTTCACAGTGATTAGAGTATAATAATATTGCTGTCAGGTACCACTTGAGATAATAATAATATATAGATTTAGCCAAGCCTAAAAGCGGAACTCCAATTATTATTTATTTTATTTATTATTATTTTATTTATTTATTTATTATTAATTTAATAATACCTTTATTGATAGTCATAGTGAAAATACAATGGACAGATAAGAATAAGATGCTAAGAAGTTACAATCAATTATTAGTTTAAAAAAATTTTTATGAACTAAAATTCTTTTCTTAATTCTTAATTCTTCTTCTTATTGTTGATAGTAATGATAATCTGCATTACAATCAATCAATTAGGTTAAAAATACTAATGATTTATGAAAAGGTAATAAAATATTTTAATAGTTAAAAGTAAATATATCCTAGTGGCGCTCATTCGTGAAACTCGGAGTAAATAATAAAAACAATCAAAGTCCCTATCTAATGGCTCCCTCGGTTGCTTCAATTTCAATGTCAGAGTTCTTTAAGTCCCATGAGACCCTCTTAACTGTTCGTGATCCACGAAGGCAGATTAGCGCTGATCTCAAAAGAGCAAAGGAAGTTCTTATTATTATTATTATCATTATAATTATTATTTCAAGTGGTACCTGACAGCAATATTATATTTTAGGTAATTATTAGTAAATACACTCTCATCAAATTAGAATGTGCATACCTGCCAACCTTATAAAATCAGAAATAGGGACCACCCCCCATGCTCACCCCAGTCCTGGGGTAGTGCCCTGCCCCCACTGCCCCCCAACACTGAGCAGGATCTAGGTTGCTTTAAGGATTTTGCATTATTTTTAAAAAATATTGCCTGTACTGTACTGTCTTAGCATTAGAATTCTCAGGTGTTGTTTAATGGTCTCAAGCACCACATGTATTGCACAAAACGATAGGATGTAGAAAAGTCATTGAAGACCCGTCTTTAACAATCCAGTTCCAAATTGTCTTTTTTTTCTTGAAAATCGGAATGTCCCGATTGTTTTAGGTTTTGAAACTCAAAAATCGGGACAATTCCCATTAAATGGGGACGGATGGCAGGTATGAACCTGTTTTACAAAATTCTAAATAAGCCCCAGTTTTAGGTTGTAAACTTAAATATTGGGCACAATAATTATTTTTGTTCACCTTACCTCGGCCTTTTCTCTGCCACAAGTCTACGGTTTAATTCATTTACATTATTGCAGAGTTGTCAAATTGTACAGACAAGGTACTAATTGAAAAATACCTCCACCTCATTCAATGGTTTGACAGATAAGTTGTGTGGTATAGAGCGAGGAAAAATGCGAGCAATGAGTACCGGTAAAATGTCCTTGACCATTATCTGTAAACCACTGAATGATATTTATTATTCCACTACAATATTTGCCTATCATTTTAAATGATTTATTCAATGAGTGATTTGAAACCGGGACACTACAGTGCAATACGCTTTCTACAGTGCAATGCACTCTCATACTCTCGTGTATGTGTTTTCTCCTTATATGATAAACTGATGCTATAGTGGAATAATAATGTACCTTGTTTACTCTTATTGATGCCCAGGGACTATTATATTAAAATCAATCTCTTTAAGTACCCATCAGTCGTGAATCAACCACTCAACCACTTAGTTGATAAATCGGTCAATCAGTCAATAAAAAAATTTGTGACTAACAGTGTTGCCAACACGAATAACAAATGGTCCAGTAACCACTTAAGTGACTTTGATGCACAGATTATGACTCACTATGTTACTACCCCTGACTGTGATGGTAGTAAATCTTGTGGTTTAATTTGTTTTTGGTTTGATCATTAGCCTTTACACTGCATCTTATGTCACCAATGAGCAATGTTACTGATTGCCATAATCTGGTAGCAAAGAGAAACAAAGAGAAAGCCTCTTCATAAATCATTTCAGGATAGTCTGAAACCTGTCATGTAATGAACTGACAAGAGGGGATCAGACTGTGGTGAATCCATCATTTGAAATAGTTTTCCCTGTCAAGTGAATTCAGTCAGAGATAACTCCGAATCATCATTCCTGGGAAGTTAGTTGTGTGTGTGCGTGTGTGTGTGTGTGGGGGGGGGGGGGGAGTAGGGTTACTCCCAAATAAATGCTACTCGTGTATGGATGTGTTACTGAGGGAACATAAAGTGTATGTGGATACAGTCAAACTAATCACCAACATGAAAATTTGTAAAAAAAAAACAAAAATATAAAACCTTATTTCAAAACTGCTCTTAAAATTTTTTATTTCAATTGATAATGTCTGCCTGGGAACATACATGTAGCTAAGAGTACAAATTTATTAACCAAATCCTTACAATAAACTGCCATATTTTTTCTGACATCAGGTTGATGGAATAAAAACCTGTATGGAAAACAAAGCAGAGTAAATGTTTAATTATCTCAGTTGCCAAAAGTAAGCCCAGGGCTTTAGGGAGGTTCTAAGGATATTTGCGCAATTTTTTTCTGCGCATCAATACTGCGCACACAATTCACAACATTGGCATTATGTCATGCCGTATCATGCACTGAGCATGCACGCTCGCATGAAAAACTACCCCAAATGTTTTAAGACACTGTAAACTGCCGCTTATAAGCCCTAGGGTGATACAACTTTGTAAAGGGTTTTGGGTGGGCTTATAAATGGAGGGGCTTATATCCGGGGGGGCTTATAAGCGGAGTAAGAAAAACGTTACGAAATGAGCCACAGCAGTGTTGATCGGAATACATTTTTAATGTACCAGTTTGTAATTAACCTTTGAAATGTCATAATAAGTCAAATTCATTTCGATTTTAACAACAAAATCAAAACTGCAACAACACGAACATAACCGGAACATAACAAAACAGAAGCTCAGAGTTAATCTTTGCAGTTTTCTGTGAGAGTGCTTAATATTAAGGAAACAGGGAAAACTAGAGGAGGGCTTATATCCGGGGGGGGGGGCTTATTACCGGATGTATTTTTTGTTTACAGGTGGATAGGCCTATAGCCGGGGGGGGGGTTGTAAGTAGGCGGGCTTATAAGCGGTAGTTTACAGTATTTGTTTTGAGTTTTAAGCATGTGCATTTAAACAAGTGGCATTGAAACATTCCAAGTGGACAAAAGGTAAACTGTATTTTTAGAGATGGTTGGTCTCATGTAAATACTTATGCCAGTCTGAATTTCAGACTGCACCAGAAATTGCACCAGTCTGAGTTTACAGTGCTTTAATGAAATCAGGGTTTTACTGCCGCTGGGTATCTGAGGATGTTGTTAAACATTCTTGAGAGCTGCTCAACTTTAGTCTGAGGGGGTGTTTGCATGACACCAGTTCATTGTATGCTTTTCATTCTGATACAAGTTCACCCCAGTTCCCTCTTGCTTCTCTGTATTTGTTACATGATTACAGCACAAAATCTCATAACAGTGCGAGCCAAACCTGGGTGAGTTCATACCGGTATCATGTAAACATGGTGTAACTATTTGATTCATTCTGCATTAAGTTAATTAACCATATAGCCATCCAGATAAATCTCACATCACCATGGAAAAAGGATTTTGTAACTTGATGAAGAGAGATTCTTAACTACAGATCTCGCATTGTTCCTGGGGGATTTTTGTGGATGGTATTCTGTCATACGCTGTTTTCAGCATTTCGTGCCGCTATATTGGTGAAATAATAAGGAAAAACATCTGAATTCACAACTGAACATTGCGCGTGCATAAGCTACTGCCAGTCCCCAACCGCACATTAAAAAGAAAATCAGTAAAACTAAGAGGAAACTAGTAAAGTTCCGATTGTTTGGTGAATCGCCCCACCCTTCTTTACAATCCGAAGCATGCAATTACTGTTTTTACAAAGAATAGAAGAATTACAGCACAAAAATGTATAAAGATATGTGCTTGGCCATCATAACTTTTATATTCATAATAAAGCAAATCTCTAGAAACTGTTGCTTCAAATTTTGCATCCTCTAAATCTATATATTTGAATGATTTTAAAACTGTTTAATTATGTTTGACTGGGTTCAGAAATTGAATGGAATCAAACACAGCTGTATATATAGGCATATTTTTGGTTAATAATTATTGTGTTCAATTACCGAACCCAAATTAACCCAATGACTGCATTCAATCCAGTTCAATTTACTGAACAGTTAGATACGTAAGCTGGGCTAATTATATAACTGATATCTTCCACGTACCTTAACTTCACTGTAAGAAAATGCTGCATCACTGATCACTGCTGGCATACATGCCTAGAACGGAAAAAAAGGATCAGTGAAAAAAAAAACACAAAACAAAACAAATTCAGGGCTAAAAATTGGCAGTCGCCCAGTCGCCAGTGGCGATTTAAAACTGACCAGGGCCACTAAAAGTCAAGGCTTAAATGCCTGATAGAGGACTGCAAATAAAAGTTACACTGTAGTTACAATTCAAATAAATTAGACTTTCATTGGAGCATCTCTGTTTTATTTCCCCTCCTCAACTCTAAGTTCATCAATTGAAGAAAATTTTCAGTTCTTGGAGTGCAAATTCGTGAGAGCGAGCGCCTGGCAAATTACTTTCATCCTTAAAATAATATTAACTTTATTGTTTTTCTTTTGACAACATCAAATAACTAATATTGTATGTAACATACATTATTAAAGCATTCACAACGCAATTTTTGACCAATGTGACATTAATGAACAGAAAGAATGGGTGAACAGAATAGTAATTATACTCAATGTCAATTATTAAGGGAGTCGTCATTCACTTTGTTAGCATAATGTCACTTCTAGCTTTGAAATGTTGTTGCCGAAGCTATACTTTGCTTTACTTTTGTGATCCACCTGATTCATGAGACGTACAAGTGCCTACTGTTGGAAATTTTTGCATCCCGGCACCCGTGAAAGTGTTCTTCTTTCCAGCTTTTGTGGAATCCTGACAAATGATTAATAAATCATCGCCTGAACCCCTCATTTGCAGCTATCCAAACTCTTTTAACCATTTGTCTAAAAAGTGGTTATGTCTTCCACCCTTTGCACGGTTCATTGCTATAATACAGGTAAGGTAAAGCACTTGAATATCGATCGATTGAATGAGCAACAAAATGGCAGGACCTCATTTAAGTTTACTGGATGTTCAATCATCTCCAGTCTCCTTTGCTTAACTCAGTAAAAAGCCAGTTGCAATTAATCAGACATGTTCTAACTAATCCCAGCAGACAATTGTCAGTTAAACAAGCCAGATTGCCTTTAGGAAGCAAAAACACATCAGTACAAATATGTCAATTGCATAAAAAAAATCCTTTGCTTACATCTGGATCCCCCCCCCTTGGGAATACAGTGGTTTTTGAGAAAACCAAACAATGCATGCAGTATTTATTTGAACTTTCTAAAACATGAACATTCCATTGTAAGTGACAAATAGTAAGAAGCACTTTCCACAATGCAGTGCTTTTATTTCATACATGTAGGTTAACTGAGATCGAAAAAAATGGCAAATTGCAGTCGCCTTCTGAACTAATGCATGGTTCAATTTTGCCTGTTACCATCCCCCCACCGGGCAACCCCGGGGACAAGTCCAGCCCTCGAGTCCGGGGGTGGGGAATTGTTTGAAGTGGTCTTGTCCTGGGGGTAGAAGAGTGGGGCAAATCGAAAATAACTTCTTGTTGTTCTTGTAAAGTACGTCACTTCTCAGTTGATATGACAGCCCCAGACCGCGTGGAGAAGATTGCCTATTTCCAGTGAAAATCTCTAGTATTTGTAGCAGACTGTTTAGAGCAGAATAATATCTCAAAATTAAAATCTGTGTTTGACGGTATGTTTATCATAAATTGTTGGACGAATGTGCATTTGATGCGTACTCGAATGAATGGTGGTCGTCACAAACAAAGAAATATTTCTTCAGTGTGTTTATATTTATAATAAGACGACTTAAATAGACTCTATATAAAAACAGATGCACAGCTTTATGTTAAACAGAGATCTCAGTCCAGTGTTCTTATGAAACAAGCTAAGAAAAACTCCCTTAAATGCTGCCATCAATTTGTTCATGGGCCTCTTGTGCGTATGCGCTATATTTAGAATAAAACGTGGCGAAGAAAATTTCTTTACTTGCCAGCTGTATGCCACTGCAGGTAGAGTTTTTTCTTCAGTTTTCTGTTCATGTTTTTATTATATTATGCATGTAGTGTCCTTCGTTCAATAAACTCTAGAAAAGCGTTTAAGTTCTTGTCAAAACGTCTGGTTTTGCTATTGTACGGAAATCAATATCGTCATTTAGGTTTTGTACACAAAACAACGTATTTGTGGTCGATGAGGAGTCCCGGGGTTGGGGAATCGTCTCTTTCTGTGTGCCCGGGGGTGGGGAATAGACTGCCAAGTGAGAAAAAAAAATGCAAATCCCCGGGGGTAGGCCCGGGAAGGGGGGGATGGTAACAGGTAGAATTGAACCATGCATAATATTGAGTGTAAACAAAATTAATTCACACATAAGCTTAACTTGAGCTTAAGTGAAGCCAAATAAAATTATTGAAATTCAAGCAAACAATTCATAAGTGATAAACAAAATTAATTCACACATAAGCTTAAGTCTTGAGCTTAAGTGAAGCCCAATAAAATTATTGAAATTCAAGCAAACAATTCATAAGTGATAAACACAATTAATTCACACATAAGCTTAAGTCTTGAGCTTAAGTGAAGCCCAATAAAATTATTGAAATTCAAGCAAACAATTCATAAGTGATAAACACAATTAATTCACACATAAGCTTATTGGTCTTGAGCTTAAGTGAAGCCAAATAAAATTATTGAAATTCAAGCAAACAATTCAGAAATCAGAATAAGGGTCAAAAAATATTTAAGACCTACTTCAGTAGATATATAAGCTTAAATGAGGATGTGCTTTTTCATCGATTCGTTACTTGCATGGATTTTGGTAGGGGTTTTGCCGAGGATATTGTAAACAATGACTGGATTCAGAGTTAAAAAGAACGAGGCATATATCAATTACGTCCTGTTTTGTTGTTCTTTTATTTAGTCAATGAGTTAACATCTTGACGATTCGCGTTGGTACTTGTTTTCGCCTTTTACTTCACTGCATGCTTTCATAAGCTGTTTTCTCCTTTGCCTGGCTACACTTTGCTCCGTGAAAACAAAACACACTGGTATTCTTCAAAGCTGAGAAAAGCGGGTTATCGTCGTAAAAGTAAATAACTGGAAATATTATATTTTTGACCAAAGCCAAGACAAGTTTCTCTTTGTTCGAGATAACGGGGAATTGGAAATAAGCGAGTTGAGCCAAGACAAATTTCTCTTTGCTCGAGATAACGAGGAATTGGAAATGAGCCAGTTGAGTTGAGATAAATAAAAGCGAATTTCCCATACCGTAATATTCTGTGAAATGATTGAAAAATTCCGAGAAACTCACCCGGGAAACTCAGCAAGCAGGTCTTCACGCTGGTTCAGTTAAAGCATCGGGCCAAAGCAATCCGTATTTCTCCTCTCAATAAAGACATCCATATTCCACTTAATAGGCATTTAGGACTGGCAGTCGAGTTTCTTTAGCCTATCTTTTCATTTCTAACGTTGAAAAGGTATTGTGTCCTCGTTCTCAGCCACGCGCGCGGCCAGATTGCGAAATCTTGTAACATGATACCATCACCTTTGCACTACCCCCTCAAATTGCGTTCCCTTTTTTCGTTTTGTTTTGGTTTGTCTCTTTTCCTCTTTTTTTCACTTTCTATGAGTAGTATTAAATGACATACCGTAAAAGGTGCGGTTTAAGTTTTGACGAAAAGTTCACTTTTGTAACAGTGCATTTTTTTTTGTTAAACAAACTTTGCTAAAGCACGGAGACTGATTTTAACTGAACACCTTGTAACTTCATGCTGTCCTTGGCGTAAATTTCTTCTCCGTTCTCGATTACGACTTCCTTCCCCTTGATGATCTGTAGAATAAAATACAAAAACGTAGACGTAAATTATTCGGTGGTACAAAATTATTTCCAATCACAAATAGATAAAAATCAAGAAAACTGTACCCGACATGTTTACAGTTCTCTGTCGGCGTCTCTCAGTTTTCCTCTGGCGTTGTTCTTCAGTACCGTTCCGTCTTATTTCTAGTTGCCTTTATCTCTCTGCTGTACTGTTCCTTCGTCTTTTTCGTTTTCGTTTCTGCTCTGCTTGACTGGGTGCTTGACGCTGTTCTTCAGTGGCGTTTCTCCTTCTTTTCCGTTGTTGTTCTCTATCTCCGTCTCTTTTCCTTCGTCTCTGCTCTTCCAGCGAAAATTGCCTCATGTAAGAATGTCATGAAATGCGACGTACGTACGTATGTATGTATGTATGTACGGCGCACGCGCCCGCGAGCCATTCCGCTTGCCATGACCATAAAAAATTACCAGCACGCCTTTACGTATGACTATGGGGCTCCACTCCCGCGGCCTACGGCCGCGGAGGAGTTCCGCTAATAATAATAATAATAATAATAATAATAATAATAAATAAAATAATAACAAATAAAATAAATACTAATAAATAAATAAAAATTGGAGTTCCGCTTTTAGGCTTGGCTAATTCTATATATTAGTATTCATGTGTGTTGAGCAGCATGAACTGTCCAGCACAGTTCTTTGTTCAGACAAGGGGAGGGTTTTGAAACATACGAATCAAAATCACAGTTCTCTACGAAGAGGGGACACAATTTTCCCACAAACATCACCACAGCAGTCGCATGAGCATAGGAAATCTGGTGTAGCATGCACCCAAGGATGTTTTTGATTAATAAAGAGCACATCTGCCAAGCTTGATGTTCACGAGTTTTTTTCATGGATTCCTGAAACGCACAGATTGCTGAGGCTTCACGCTTGAACCCGTGGCGCACAGCCTTGGTATTTATCTTATGCAGTTTAGGGTAACAAATTCTTTGTATCAGGGACTGGGATGGCCATGCAGGGTCTGAATGTGCTACAGCCTCACTCTGGGAGGCACCAATCCTCCCTGCCCTATGCTTGAAAACGTTTGAGCCACTTGACAGTGCAATGGCGTCTTTTTGCACCTAAGCAATTTGTTCCTCGGTTATTTCAATGTTAGTGCTCTGGCAAACTTTTAGCAGCTCGTAGGGCAATTCCAAATTCTATTCCGTCACCGCACTGAGGGCTCACATGAGATAGCATTGCACCTGCGCGAACTCAGTGTGTTGCCGCCTTTCAAAGCGAACAGACGTTTATATTCAGTTCTAAGCAATAATTTGCTTTTAAGCCCGAGAAATGCCTGACAACGAGAAAGGTAATACTTCCGTCCAAAAGAAGGACACAGCTGGGCAGAAAAGGAAAGCTAGCGATAGCTCAAGGGCAAAAGGTACGCCCGAACACATCGAAGCTAATGTCGTCGTGGAAAATGGCGCCATAATTGGCGCGTCTCCTCCACAAGGCGAAGGTTCTTCGTCTGCCGTTTTATCTGCCATTCAAGAAGGGCTTACCCAAATGTCTGGAACTCTGGCTAATGCCATTACAGAGGCTTTTAAGTCGCTTAAGGACGATCTAGAAATTTCATATGACGAAGGACAAGAGGAAGATCTCCTCGGTTCAGACCACGAGGGCGAGCCCCCCGTGAAGAAGAAGCGCGAAGATGCGAACGACAACAGTCAGAAAAACATGGATGTGGACGCGTCTGTCGGGCAGTTGCTCGACAGGTCCAATACAACTTCTAATGAAGGCAAAATTAAAGTGCTGAGTAGCTTAAAACAAGATCTACAGAAGGAGGAAACGGGTCCGAAAGTGGACACCGAACTGGCAAGCATTATTGATACACTGATAAAAGACGGGCTGCCTGAGGAAAAACTTCAGGACAAGATGAACAAATATCATCGCCCTGAAAATTGCACAAGCCTGACGAAAGTACGTGTAAATCAGGCAGTGTGGGATAACTTGAGCCCCTCTGTACGCTCACAAGACGTTCGGATGCAAAAAGTGCAAACGTCTTTATTCAAAGGTACGTGTGCCTTGACTGGTATGATCAATAAACTTGTGGAACAAATACCTACGTTTCCGGCTGGAAACGAGTTGCTTCAAGAGGCTACTGATGCCTTTGCTCTGTTTGCTAATGCTAATACGGAGCTTAATCACAGGCGTAGAGAGTTCATAAAGCCTGACCTGCATAATGACTACAAACATTTATGTTCCTCATCCCTTGCCATCACAGATCAACTGTTTGGGGATGATTTACCAAAGCAGGTTAAAGATTTGACAGAAGTCAATCGTGTTGGGAAAAAGGTCACAACACATAGTGGGTCATCCTCCAGGTCTCATTTTGATTCTAGAAATTCTAGAAACTACGTGCCACACTCTTCGAGCCGTGGACGAGGATACCGTCAGGCCCGGAGGCCTTTTTTAGGCTTTCGATACAACGACCGGTAAACAAACCCTCCGAGCCAAAGGAAGACAAAGCAAGGGAAGTCAAAGTAGACAATAACAGCCTGGATCATGTTTCTAATATTGATGTTGAGGTGAGCAAAACTCTACATGTGTCTAATGACTGTATTGCTGGCCGACTGAAACATTTTTCCTCTCAATGGCAGAATATTACATCTGATCACTTTATTCTTGAAAGTGTGACTCAGTACAAAATTGAATTTGCTGAAGGGTTCCCTCAGCAAGAGACTGTCCCAAGGGAAATTAGCTTTTCCTTGCAGGAACAACAAATTATTCAAAATGAAATTGACAAATTGCTGAATAAAGGAATGATCAAAGAAACAACTCACTGTGAAGGGGAATATATCTCTACTATATTTATCCGCCCTAAGAAAGATGGCACTTATAGGCTCATATTAAATTTAAAAAATCTTAATGAGCATGTGGAGTATCATTATTTCAAGATGCATATCCCGACAATCTGCTATCCGGCTTATGAAACAGAATTGCTACATGGCTTCCGTAGATTTACGGGATGCCTATTACTCGGTCCCCATTGATGAGGAATATCAAAAGTTTCTTAGATTTAGCTGGAGAGGAAAACTGTTTCAGTTCACCTGTTTACCTAATGGCCTTTCCTCTGCCCCACGCCTATTTACAAAAATTTTAAAACCTGTTTATGCTACCCTTAGAAAGAAAGGGCATCTAAATGTGGGATATATTGATGACTCATATCTCCAAGGGGATACAGTACATGAATGTCAGACTAATGTTACTGATACTTGTGGTTTATTTACTAAACTGGGTTTTATTATACACCCGGTGAAATCAGTGCTAAGACCAGCCCAGATTCTTGTTTTTCTGGGTTTTGTTCTGAATTCTGTCAGTATGACTGTGTGCCTGCCTACTGAAAAGGCCTTTCGAATCAAAGAGTGGTGCAGTAGGCTTATTGGCAGTGCCACCATGTCTATTCAAGAACTTGCAGAAGTTATTGGACTACTAGTGTCTAGCTTCCCAGGTGTGCTTTATGGCCCTCTTTTCTATAGACACTTAGAACATGACAAAATTATGGCACTTAGACAAAATAAGGGAAACTATCAGGCACATATAAAATTATCGCAAGAAAGCCTTGCAGAACTACAGTGGTGGTGCAATAATATTGAGACTGCCTATTACCCTATTTGTACACCAAATGCAAAGATTGACGTTACTTTGTATACTGACTCCTCAAACGATGGGTGGGGTGCAGTCATGGGTGGAGAAAAAACAGGAGGCAGATGGACTGAAACTGAATCAGCCAATCACATTAACTGCCTTGAACTCATGGCTGTTCTCTTTGGTTTAAAAGCTCTTTCTATTAATATGAAATCAGTACATGTACGCATTTATTCAGACAATACCACTACTGTTAACTATATTAACTCTATGGGAGGCACACATTCCATGGAGTGCAATTCTGTCGCCAAGGAGATCTGGCTGTTCTGTATCCAGAGAGAGATCTGGATCTCTGCAGCTCATATCCCGGGGAAGGACAATATCCAGGCAGACAGAGAGTCAGTTTTTATTGACAATAAGGAATGGATGCTTAGGCAGGACATTTTTGGGAAAATTACAGAAATTTGGGGAGAACCCACTATAGACCTTTTTGCCTCAAGGCTAAATGCACAGGTCGCTTGTTATGCATCTTGGAGACCTGATCCTGGAGCAACTTATGTAGATGCTTTTTCCATCAGCTGGGAAAACCAATTTTTCTATGCTTTTGCCCCATTTAGTTTGATTGCTCGCTGCCTGCAGAAGATAGCAATGGAAAAGGCAGAGGGCATAATGATTGTTCCTGTATGGCCAACTCAGCCATGGTACTCACAGCTGTTACACCTGATCGTGGATGTTCCAAGGACACTTCCACAACAACTGACCACACTCAAAATGCCAGGGAGAGAACACGAGCCACACCCGCTAATCAAGAAGATGGTTCTGATGGCATGCAGATTATCAGGGAATCCCTTGCAGCACAAGGGATTTCTCAGAAGGCTAGAGACATCATCCTACAATCTTGGAGGCAAGGAACTCAAAAACAGTACTCGTCCTACATTAAGAGGTGGATTTCATTCTGTCATAGACAACAAATTGATTGTGTTTCCCCCACTATATCTCAAGCATTAGATTTTTTAGTTGAACTGTATGAAAGTGGAATAGGATATAGTGGTATAAACACTGCTAGGTCGTCTCTGTCATGTGTTGTCAAACCTATAAATGGGATATCATTGGGCTCTCACCCTACGGTCACGAGGTTCCTCAAAGGTGTTTTTGAATCAAGACCAACAGCACCACGATATATACACAAACATGGGACGTTGGCAAAGTACTCAGCTACCTTCAGACCATACCAAACTCAGAGGATGTATCATTAAAGGATTTGACATTAAAAACTGCCATGCTAGTATCATTAGTGTCTGCCCAAAGAGGGCAAACTATTCATGACCTTAATCTTAATGATATGATTAGTTCCAAAACGTCGATTACATTTGCATTGAGTAGACCACTCAAACAATCAAAACCAGGAGTTAAGCCTATGGTAGTTCAGTTTACTTCATATCCTGCTGACCCTCGTATTTGCGTGGTCACTATTCTTAAGATGTATCTAGCCCGTACAAGGTGTAAACGTGGTGATCATAAACAATTGTTTATTAGTTATCTGAAGCCTTTCAAGCCAGTGTCTAGAAGTACTATTAGCAGGTGGATTAAGGTTGTTATGTGCAGCTCTGGGATAAATGTAGAAGTTTTCAGGCCACACAGCACCAGGGCTGCAGCCACATCCAAAGCAGGTGCAAGTTGTGTTCCTTTAGATCAGATTTTATCAACAGCTGGGTGGAGCTCAGTCTCCACATTTGCTAAGTTTTACAACAAACAAATTGATGTCAAGAACAGTTTTGCTGAAAGTGTTTTGCAGTCTGTAAACTAAGTAGTTGTAACAAGTTTCATTGTTATTCTGCAGTCAAATAAATTGTTACAGGATATGGATTCTGTGTTGACTGTCTTGCATTTGTGAGCAGTGGGCTTTGAAGTCTCATGTGAACCCTCAGTGCGGTGACGGAATAGAATTCAAAAATTAAACGAGACTTACCTGGAAGTTGAAGTTTGATTGGAATTCTATTCGTCACCAAGCGCTGAGGGATTACATGCCCTCCCAGTTTAGACCCTCCCACTTACTTGACAGGGAGTTTCCCCACTGCACACATGGTAAGTGCTTTAAAAACTGAGTTCGCGCAGGCGCAATGCTATCTCATGTAATCCCTCAGCGCTTGGTGACGAATAGAATTCCAATCAAACTTCAACTTCCAGGTAAGTCTCGTTTAATTTTTGAATTATTCTTGTTGAACAAATCCATTATGGTAGCGATTTGGCGGCTGGGCAACACGCAGCTGTCAGCATGTGGAGGTACCAGGCTCAGCACTACAGGCTTTGTTTTGTTTTGTCTTGCTGAGCTCAGAATAAAAGTCTACCTTTCCGCTTGTGTTAGCACTGGCACTTCTGGTTTCTGAGCGGGGCTTTCAGTAAAGACTTTCGAGTCCCCAGAAAGCTGGAGGTCCTCGGGTATATTCTCTATCATTGCATCAAGGTCAGCTTTCATTTTCTTAACTAGCTAATTCCACCTCATTTGCGAAGCTGTATTGCATAGTCCAAAAAACGTGGAAAATACAAAAATCAACACTACTTTCGACGGCAGAAGCAAAATTTCGGAAAACTGGAATCCATATGGTTAAAATAATAAAATGGTATATCACAGTAATGGCATCATGGTATTACTCCTGGCATTTGAAGTTGTAAGTTAGACTCCCTAATCGAGTCATAAACACGAGTACTTAATAATAATACTAATTCAAACAGAATTCTCACTTCATAAGGACTCTTTCCTGAAAATGTGAACAAACTAGGCTCAGCTGGTCAGATGCAGTCAGCAAAAGTCTAAATCCCAAGCCTTGTGAAACGCTCCAAAAATGGCAGTGCCATTCAGAGTGTCAGACAAAGTCAAAGCATCGCTGAAGTTCCCCAGTGTACACAGCACCTTCAGACTGCCATCATACAAGATGCTCATCGCAATAAGAACGTGTCTGAACATTTTTACGGCAGAGACTGCAGTAGTTAGCCCGCTAGAAATGTCGGTTGCAATTCCAAGCCTTGTCAAACGCATCTTCATTAGTTTCGGATTACATCTGCAAGATTGCCGCTCGAAGCCCAACGAAAAAACGAAAAGATCTTGCCAAATGTTCTCGTACAATTTCTTTGTGTCAAAGGCAATTACAGGACCTTGGTAACCTCCCAAGACAGTTCTAGAAGCTTTTTGTTATGTAATAAGCCTGAAATAACCTTAACACGTGCCGAAAAACAAGTTCCCCACGTGCCTTTTCTTAAGCAGTTCTGACTATATTCTTCTGACAAATTTTTCAGTGAAGCGTAAAAGCAAAGTAGAAGGAATGAGAAAGTGGAGGGAGGAGCAAGAGGAGAAGAAAAAGCTATCAAAAAGTGTACTACGACAAAAACAAAGCAGAGTTAATGCAGAAAGCTGTGGAAAGTTAAAGCAAAAAGCAGTGGCCACCAAAACACGTACTCAATGCCGGAAAACTAGAAAAGGCAGGAATGGAAAAAGCACAGCTAGAGTTCCTAAATTTCACCAACAAGAAGAAGAGACGGACGAAAAACAAAGCCCAAAGCAGAGAAAGGTCGAAGAGATACCAGGATAAGAAAAAAGCTGCTCAGATGATGGTTCAAACAGAAGAGACATCCTGTTGTGACTCCAGATACGACTGTGTTGAAAAATAGGATGTCAAAGAAGAGAGCAGTGGATAAAACAAGAAAGGCTCTTACGGCAACACGAAGTAAAAACGTTGAAGTTGTAGAAAAGCTTGCTTAAAGTCCTCACACAAGAGGAGCACTGCAAGAAAAAGGCCTGGTAAAATCACCCGAAGAAGAAAAAGAAATGGAAGTTTTAAGAGCCATAACAACTGACTTTAATGGTGGTATCAAACAATTAAAGCGCAACAATAAAAAAAGAGACAGCTGCGTTTGGGGCTATCAAATCCCTCGCTTTTGGTGAAAAAATATAAGAAAAAAGGCTTACTTCCTTGGTTTCAAAGCTTGTCTCTTTGGATAGGCGTTCAGTTAGTCGAGGAATAAAGGGCAGATTTGAGGTGCTCAAGGGGGCTGAGCCAAGCTGGCTCCTAACCACAGGTTGATGCACTTTCTGAGGAAGTGAAAAACACTGTCTGTCTTTTTTGGACTTAAGCGGCTAAGAGACCAACAGGGGACAAAAAGGACATTATTTGAAAACGAACTGGCCCAAAACAGTACATTGAACACCCAAAACATGTGCTGGAGCAGACTTGAAGTGAAGCCTACTTTAACTTCCGTGCAGTAAACACTGATGTTCAAATTTTGCAAAGAAAATTTGAAGGGCTGAAGCCATATTTTGTGAAAGGGGCAAAGGAACGGGACAGAAGGTCTTGTTTATGCTGCAAACACAAAGAAGCCCGCATAGTATTCAATGAATGCCTTAAGTTTCGGAAAAATGCACTGACCCAAAATACTAACCGTGACAACGGCCGATATAAGAGTGCTGTCTTCTTTAAACGAAACTGTGGAAATGACCATTTGTCCAAAACTTGAGGTTAGTCAGTCACAGTATTTTGATGTGAGCCCTATTTTGACACGCATCTATGACATCTGATGAAAAAGAAAGCACTGTCGAGGAGCCCATTGTCATCAAGGAACACACCTTAGTGATCAGCGACGATCCAGGACAGGACCACTACTCCGTGCACCATGCTCAGATGCTAATTGGTAAATACCTCAAGGTAATCTGAACCTTCACATAACCAAACTGCATGTGTTTACAGATGGCTATGCAGCGAAGTACAAATCAAGGCACTGCACTGGGGATTTGTCTTGTTCACCTGCTTGTTCATATGGGTTTCATGATTCAAAGAAACTTCTTTAAAACATCCCACGCAAAAAGTGAGCAAGACGCTGCTGGATTCCAGGTAAAACAACAGGCCAGCCTAGCAGTAGGACGTGGAACAGCAAGCACAACCAATGCTAAAGAACTCTGTGACCACTTAGCAAGTCACAGTCATCATTTCCTTCTCGCTCCAAATCAGTGGGCCTTAATAGAATTTTTTTTACGTTCCATCTGAGGGTCCTGATGCTATTTTATGTAACCAAGAAGGGGCATAATTTGGCACTATTAAGGGCATAAGAAAGTTGCACTGTGTAGTTGCTACCCCACAACAATGCAAGGTCCTAGTGAGGAAACGATCCTGCTACTGTGGCGAGTGTCTCTACGAGAACTTTGATACCTCCCAGAACAAGGAACTGGTTGACAGCTTACAAGAGATCATCTTACAAAGGGAGGCATTTGCTGCTACCACCCCGGCCCAAAGTGAAAATCCTGTGGCCGAGCCAGCCCACCTTCATGTTGCTGACCTTGTCAACAAAGACAGCCTCATTGCCACTGCAGTAGATGAGGGTGATTCTTGTGATTATTACATGCTGAAAATCACCAGTTATGGCCCTGTTGTACTGAAAAAAGATGTCATCAAGGATTATGGTTGTGCCTTTTCTGCCGGGAGCACAGATCTTAAAGGAAACTTATTTTCAGGGACAACTTGATTGACATGACCAACACATTAGATCATAAGAGGGTTGCTGTTGGGTTTCCTGGTACTTATACAGAGAGGCAGAGGCAAAAACAATAGTTTTTCAAGTTGCTTAAGACATTATTGCTTCATTTTAACATTTATTAACACTATTACTGACTGAGGGTGAGTCTTGTTTGGATGAGTGTGCTTTAATCTTTACAAAATATTACCCAAAAGTGTGTAAAATACACTAGTTGTAAGAGCTGTATTATGGGTAAAAGCAAAATTGCTGACTAAGCCACAAAACTTTAATTGATCTTTTGCTCCTTGTTGTGATTTTCTATGGCAATCATAAAGTTTTACTATGAATTTGGACAGATGTCTAGATATTTTCCTAATTTAACAATGCAAGGACTATCATGGGTAGATTAAAATGCTGACTAGACAGCTCAAACCACCAAAAACAATATTGTTTTGGATATTCTTGTGTTTTACTTCGTAAATTTAAGTGTTAGAATGACTTTGAATAAATTTCTAGAAATTTTGCATCTTTGATACATGTTACGCAAATGTACATGCTTACTGTTCTACTCATCTATGACTTGGGAATCAAATACTTCCCTTCAGCAAAATATGCTTTCATGGTTTCTAAGCAGGTAATATTTCATGCAAATTAACTGTTCATTCAGTGGTTATAAAAAACTGTAAGGGGAAAAACTACCAGGGTTCAAAACAAATGTTGAAGGTCGGTTAAAAAGTCATCAATATAGCGTCCATTCTCTTCAACAAAGGAACAAAAGCTATGGCGTCAGAAGGAAATCATGTGATTTCCATAAAAGGACACCAGAAGCAATTTACAGGTACGTAGGTGATGGTCCATCATTTGGTGATGAGGACATCTACATCGTTAATTATGCCAACAGCAACCAAATTTCATACACAGACTTTGGCAACTCCTACTCTGTTCCAAGTGGAGGACAAGACCAGTACACAATCCTGGCTGGGACTAACTTGTTCACCCCTGATGACTGGGAGGTGTTTTATTTAGCTTAAGCCTCTTCTTAAAGTATCAGTATCCTCACAATTAAGGTTAACCAGGTTTTCAGACTGCAAAACAGTCGCCATTTCGCGTTGTTTTTTAGGCCACATTTCTGGCAGGATATAAACAATTTTAGGACATCCATGACGTGTCACTATGGTTGGGTGACGGCTCGGTAAAATACTTTTCTGAAACACTTGGAAATTCTAAACAAATATCGAATACTTTTAGAACGTTAGAACAAGCCTTTCTGTAAAAATCGTTCAAAAATTTCAAACTGGCGGTTATCTAGAAACCAAGTTTTGTGCCCAGATTCTACACGTAAAAGCTTAGCTGCTAAACTGTTGCCTATTCATTTCACTCACATATGCATTTCGTTTTTGCATGTTTTGAAGAGATGACAAACAAAAATTGGAATCAACATATTGCCTTTAGTTTGAGATATGGTTTGTTCACTAGAAAAAGAAGGTATGGCAAGTTTTACATTGCTTTCTTAAGAAATAAATCGTCTAAATATTCACAACAACGGCAGTGTTAGTGTTTTGATACCAAACTTGTTTGTTTACTATCGGAACCACTGGAACTTCAACCTTCCTGGTCTAATAATTTTCTTTTCCAATTTTGAGGTTCCTGAATTGGAGATGTGGCTTATACACAGGCGTTTACGGTAATTGGCTTACTTGGTACTCACAATTCAGAGCTTAACTATTTAGACACTTCTTAGACCTTGATGCTTCAACTTATGGCTATTACACAAATTTTTTATTTCATTTACACATACTTTCACATTACACGTATTATCGTGATTTGCCGATACAAGAGTGACACACCAATCTGAAAAATTGAAAAAAGCAAAATCTAATCTAGTGGCAGAAAGCAATGACATGAGGAAAAGCTTGCAGCAAAGGAAATAAGGGAGAAAATACACCAGCAAACACGGGAGAGAGTCAAACAATTCCAAGGAAAACGTCATGGAGAAGAAATGCGACAACAGGAAAGCAAGGATTTCAGAAATGTTGAAGAGAAATTGTGTTCAGTCGCACCTGTTTCAAAAATCAGCAAGATAGCAAAACCCAAGCCCTCAGAAAAACGGTTGAGGCCCTGCCAGAAACATCTGACAAAAAAGCAGAACTTATTCAGACAGATGCAAAAATTTCTAACTAAAAGGGAGTGATTAAAACTGCCAGGGAAATACAAGAAACCAGGCACTTCGTGCTCTTGTGGCTGATATTTCTAACAGCTTGCAGACAAAAAAAACAAGCAATTCTACAGACGACAAACCTAACTATTCAGCTTTCAAAAGACTGGGGCAGAATATTTCTTAATGCAAAGCACGGAAATCTCTCTGCAAGATAGTAACTGTTGAGCCTAGGAGTGTAAGTAAAGCAATTAAGAGAGGGCGAAAATTTCGTCACGAGTGAAAAAGAGTTGGCTCCATCCCGAATGAAAAACCAAAGATCATGCTATCAGCACCGATCAATTCAATTTCTGGTCATATGAAGCAAGCAGGTCAACAGGAGACACAAAAGATGTGACCTGAAGAAGAATTGGGAAGAAAGCAATACACTGAACACGCAAAGTATGTGCTGGAAAAATGCAAACGGAGGCATTTTTAGAGTTCCTGGCACAATACAGTGGAACCCCGAGATAACGATGTACCAAGTTTTATCAGGGTATCCTTATAAACGAATCCCCAATATAATGATATTGGAAAAAAACAATCACAATTATCATTATATCGGGGTATGGGTGATAAATATTTTTCCTGCACAATTAATATATATACATACTGTATGACTTTTCTCTTTATGCATATATCGTTTTATTTAAGCTGATTGTAATAGCTGTAATTAAAATTGATTATATGTATATAAAAACTTTTATTCTTAGAATTTTGAACAAAACTAGCTTCACAAGGCACCAGTATAAAGAAATATACGCGTATGAAAGAATTTGCAGTAAATGACTTCTGATGTACTGTACTTTCTGTTCATAAACACAACAAAACAGCAACAACAAAATATAGTAGCAACTGGGACAGTGCATGGTTCATATGTTTATATCTTCATTTGGCGTTACACTGAAAGTACTCCTCCAGTTTTGATTGCCTCTGTTCCTTGGCTTGGACTCTCAAAAAGACATCCTCCATTTCGGAAAGGGAGCGCAGGAATTCTTTCTTCCTTCACCTGCCTCGTCAAAGGTCATAACATAATCTCTCAACACCCTCACCGCTTCAGTAGCTTCCATTAGTGTTGGAGGCATTGGTTTTGTTATTGAGATGCAGTCGTTGTCTGAATCCGAATCCTCCCCTTCACGGCCAGCACAGTTAGACTCCACTGGCTGCACTGCTTCCAAAGCTTCTCTTGTTGCATCTTCTGTTGGTTGACTATCAGTAACAATACTGTTATCTACTGATCAAAGTGGCTAAAAGGTGCATCCACCAATAAGGGGTATTGCTGTACAACTCTCTCCCATAGACCATGTTCTTCCGCTGTTTCTTCCACTTCTTCATCCAACTCAAATGGGTCATGTGTTGGCTCTAATACTTCGCCTGGAAATCCCGCCTTTCTCCAACAGTTCTGGATGGTTGTCTGGCTCACGTTGTCCCAGGCTTTAGCCATCATGAAGACAGCATCTTTCAGATCAATCGTGTACCGCAGTATCTTCCTGACCATTGTCTGTCGATATTGAACCTTGAGATTTTGTATTATGCCTTGGTCAGCCAGCTGAAGCTTACTTGTGCAGTTTGGCGGGAAGAAAATTAAAATCTAAAATTTCTCAGGCCCGAGACTGACACGTGTGCAGTGCAATTATCAACAAACAGCAGGGTATGCTGTTTGCCGCTTTCATTTTGCGGTCAACTTTCCAAAGCCAATGTTCAAACAAAACATTGTTCATCCAGGCATTCTTCTGCAACTTGTAAGTCACAGATTGCTGTATTGCTGTTCCTAAAACACCGGGTCTGGCGTATTTGCCAATTACTAACAGGAGCAGCTTGTCTGCACCATCCTGGTTGCAGGCTAACATAACCATCACGCGTTCTTTGCTCTTTTCCCCCCTGTACATTTTTCACCTCTAGGGTTGAGCATTTGAGTTGGGGTTGCTCTCCACAAAAATCCTGTTTCGTCAGCGTTACAACGATCTCTTGGGCTGTAATTACGACATATCTCTGGCAGATGCTTGCTCCACGCTTCCACTGTATCAGGGTCCACGCTTTTTTCCTCGCCGCATTCCGTCTGGCCCGTGATGCCTTGCCTTACTTTGAATCTGTCAAGAAATCCATTGCTTGCCTTAAAGTTTTCGTGGCCTAGGTGTTCTGCGAAGTACCGAGCTTTTTCTGTTAAAAGAGTTCCAGTAGTTCCTGTTAATGCTTCGTACTTTGCAAAACCATTCTGACAATGCTTTCTCCACATCAGGAAACTACGAGTTTGCAGTTTCATTAGGAAGTCCTTTCACACATTCCTGTCTATCACATTGAAACCAAGGAGGTTGTTGCAAAACTGAATCCTCGAAACAAGCAATCATGACAACAACTACGTATTCATTCCAATCTTGCATTCGAGGCTACCATGCGTATAAGGAAATCTGGGACGCCACTATTGGTGAAGTTCTAGATTGCAAGATAAGCTCTTTGTCGCGTAGCAAAGAAGGTATTAAAAGTGCAAATGCTGGCCGGCCGGGTCCTGGTAATCCTAGATCTGATGGTGGTCCTCAGAGACCAATAAAAGCTACAACCCTGATTTCACGCAAAATTACATTTAGCTTTTTTTTTCTGATCTTTCTACAACACAGCACGAGCTGGAAAACCCACACGATACTCATGCTGTGTGCAGGGCGAAGAAGGAAGAGAAGAGATTGTAGGCCATGTGCCCTTAACCCTGTCACACATTTTTCATTTGTTCTTGAAGCATGGAGGGAAGATCGCCATCAGAGTGTCTGGAAAGCAAAGGAACAAGGGCATCTGTTTAGAAATCTCAGCAACTTATACTTTTCAGCACAAGAAGCCGTCAAAAGTGAACAACTTAATAGCACTGTTTAAAGACAAAGAGGATAAAACGTCTTTATAGATTACAACTAGGGTTCAGTATAATCCAAGCGTAAACTGTTGACAGATACATTAAAGTCAAAAAAGGGAACGTCTTGTTATCTAGATTGGTTGAAGTGTCTGCCATTCCTTTCCGGTCGCGTGATGATTGATTCTATCGTCATATCGGGGTTAATTTTACATTTGGGCTGCTTTCGTTACATCAGGGATATCGTTACACCATGGATCATTAAATCACGGTTTTATTCCATACATTTTACTGTAATATTGGCCAGACTGAAAAATGTTAAACGTTATATCAGGAATATCGTTATATCGAAGATCGTTATATCGCGGTTCCACTGTACCCAGAATCCAGAAGTAATGATTAAGCAACGATTAAGCAAATTTCGAAAGGCAGTGTGCCGGAGGAATGGGACTGATCCTGTGTTCCTCAAACCATAACAAAGGAAGTCAACCTGACTCTCTGTCCAAAGCTGGAAGGCCAAGTCATCACAAGCTGAAATCCCTGAACAGAGAATGCAGTCAGTGTAGTGTTAGCAAACTTGAACTCCTTCCTAAAGCAATTTCAAAGGGATCTATGGAGGAAGTGACAGGGAAACACTATGCACATGTGGGGACTGGGACTGTTCCGCACATCACTATCCGATATCGCCATGCAGTGGAATCCATAGATGACAAGCACAGAGGATGAGCCAGATACCCAGTTAGTCACGGAGCACCTGTTTGTGATCGCAGATGATGATGTCCTGGACTATCATTTGGTACACAAGGCTCAAGAATTAATAATAGGATACCTGGGAGGTCAGCTAAATTCTGGGTATTGTGCCAGGAACTCTAAAAATAACTCCGTTTGCATTTTTCCAGCACATACTTTGCATGTTCAATGTATTGCTTCTTCCCAATTCTTCTCTCTGTCCAAAGCTGGCAGGTCAAAGTCATCACAAGCTGAAATCCCTGAACAGAGAATGCAGACAGTGTGGTGTCAGCAAACTTGAACTCCTTCCTGAAGCAATTTCAGAAGGATCTCTGGAGGAAGTGACAGGGAAACACTATGCACATGTGGGGACTGGGACTGTTCCGCACATCACTATTCCATATCACCATGCAGTGGAATCCATAGATGACAAGCACAGAGGATGAGCCAGATACCCAGTTAGTCACGGAGCACCTGTTTGTGATCGCAGATGATGATGTCCTGTACTATCACTTGGTACACAAGGCTCAAGAATTAATAACAGGATACCTGGGAGGTCAGCTGCAAATGAAGATCAAGAAGCTCGACGGGGTCACAGATGGGTGTGCTGCCCAGTACAAGTCTTGTCACCGTATTGGAGATCTGTCTTGCAGACTATGGATTCCTGATGCGGAGAAATTTTTCTCGAAACCTCACATGCTAAAGGGAAAAGGATGCTGCTGGAGCTAATGTCAATCAGGCAGTAGGCCATGCAGTGCTGAGAAAAACAGCTGTCATCAGGAATGCAAATATGAATACCTTGAGGAGAACTTCACCACTCCAGCAGTCTCTGAGTTTGCATCAAGATCCAAAGCCGTGGGTCCAGCTCGTAGGGTATTCTTCTAATGAGTTTGAGTTTAAGTTCGAGTTGGAATTAGATTTTGAGTTCAATTTTATACTTTGAGTTAGCTTGTCTTGTTCCATTCCTGAGGGAAAAAATACCATGTTAACAATGGAGTTCAACAAGCTGATAAACAGTGTCCCTGGACCTATGTGAAAACTAAACATTTCAAATCAACATGTGCTAAAATCAGAAACACTGGAACACCTTTAAACAACTTTACCCAACAACGAACTAAATTCACACTCATGGAATAGACAATCCCTCTTTACTTGAATGTTCTGTTTTATACTCATTAATGCACTGTTCCTGCTCATATTTGGCAAGTCTTTGTTATCTTCTTATTTGAAGACATGCAATGACTTTGATTGGCTACAAATGTTTCACAAGGGAATGCTTGGAAAACTAAATGTTCTGACTGTAGAGCTGTTTCTTCGTAAACATCAACTGGTTCGTGGTAAAATGTCCAGGTGATTACTGAATGGCTAGCCAGCAGTGAATCAAACAAAATTCAGCAAAAAGACGGTCATGGTAAGGCTGATGAGGATGAAGAAGGTAGTGGTGATGATGGTGAAGTAGCAGCGTACAGTGAAGACCCTGATGGCTCTGACAATAAGGATGTCATGGTTTTGCTTGAAATTAGCGAGTCTAGTGACAACAAAAAAGTGAGAAAGACAGCAAGAAAGCATAAGTGTTGCTCAATTCCTGAATCGGAAGACCCTTTACCACGATAATCATTTTTATGTCTTCCAGGTAAATATTTCCTTCCTTTAATCACTTTTGGCAACGTTTCTTGCCCTTTCAATACAATAAAGCAAGCATACAACAAGCATCCGAAAATACTTTACAAAACATAACATATCAGCTGAGATATCACCACTCACAACTAATGGCAGCTCCTTTTATTTCACAAGTGAAGATTCCGCTACTTTAGCCTTTTTTACTGGACTGGATTCTGAGCCTGCAGCATCTTTCTATAAAATCAACCACTCAAATGGCACAAACAGCAATTTTTGACAAAATATTGCTTGGGTTTGGGTTGTTAAATATTTTTTAAACTGCCGGCAAGCATGCTCTTCAGTGTATGCTTGTAACAACAACAAATCACAACCACTTATCCATGTAGACGACGAGAATGTTATTGTTGCGCTGGTTTCTTGTGCAAATGTAACGTACCAGCAAGGAAGTGTATACCCCACATAGGAACTAGCAGCAATCTGTGGAAGTTCATGAAGTTCATGACTGAAGAATCACAATCTAACAGCAACCATAAAAGATTTGACAGGTTTGTCATGCTCAGAAAAGTCACAATACGACGAAGAAAACCACCAGCAACCTCAATACTTTCGGTCGTTATTTGTAATTGATTAAATGCGGCAATGAGAAAATAGAGCTTACCTGCAGCAAACTTAGATCGCTGTTATGCAAGTTCTTTAAAGAGGTCAGGAAAGTAATTGGCGAGGAATATGAACAGGACACAATGTCTGATATTCAGAAAAGTATACAAAGGCACCTGTCTGAGACAACACTATTAAATATCAATATTCTCAAAGGAGGTCACTCCAGAAACAGTTATTTTTTTAAATCAACAATAAAAAGATAACACTAAGTTGAGTTACTGACCGTGTTTTTAGCTTTTAAAGTGCATCTGATCCCACTGAAATTCCTCTCCAAAGCGGGCCAAAGTTTAACACTGCACGCCGCCATTTTGAACTGTCCGCAACGTGAAATTGTGTCACGAGACCAGCGGTCGGGTAATGTGGGCTTGTTTTCCAACAAGTCAAACCAACCAGTCTGGCACAGAGATATGTCCTGTGAAATTCTATAAGCTCTTCAAAAGCCACAGACCAGCCAAAATGAACCTCCCTTATGCTCTATTTTTCCTTGCAGTCACACGACAAACAACGTATAGCACATGAGGGCACCATTGGGAAAAAACGAAATTGGAATGTTCTTGTCAAAAGCTGCAGAGAAAGCTGAAATTCAGGTACCTGGTTCAACAATAAGCAGCCACTCGGTGAGAAAGACCTGTACTTCGAGGCTACGTGATGCAAACACGCCAGAGAACTTTGGGGCTCAACTGCATAAGCGGACACAAAAACACTGAAAGCCAACAATCCAAGTCAGCAATTCTCTTCACCACATTTGGAATCTTTGCAAATATCTCCAAGGTCAACCTTACAGCCCTTGTGAATGAATGCTTGTACCCAAGCCCCATGTTGCAAAACAAGTTATGGGATGTCTTGGTTGGGCAACACTTTCCCCCTGTAGCTATCTTTGGGGACATCCTACGAATCAAGGAACAAAAGCGTGACGCAATTCACTTCCACTGGCAAATAAATGAACACTCTGATATCGAGACTTACAGTTTCACACGTTCCTAATTTGGTTTGACTTGCTCGCCTTTCCTCCTGGGTGGAGTCATTAAACAGCTCTTACAATCTTGGGAGAGCAAATTGCCACGAAATTGTTGCTACACTATGCAGGAACTTGTACATGGATGACCTTCTGAGTGGTGGTCAGACAGTTGAACAAGCCTGAGAGCGGAATAGCACTGCCATTAAGATATTCAACAATGCAAAGTTTGTTCTACACAAATGGAACTCTGACGTGACTGAACTAGAAGACACGCACGACTAACAAGAAAGGGACAACGAACTATCATTCGCCATGCAGCAGTTAGGTGCACAGCCAAGCGAATCTAAGGTGCTCGGCTTGCTATGGGACGAGTAACTGGATACGCTAACTGTCACCTTTCCTCAGAATGAGACCCCATCAACCAAGAGAGGAGTGCGAAAAAGCTAGCCAAAGTGTATGACCCCTGGGTTTAGCCACACCACTTACTTCACAAGGGAACTTGATATACCAAGACGTCCATAACCAGAAGCTACCATGGGATGCTGAACTCACTAAACAGCTTGTTGAGAGAGTGAAGAACTGGGAACAGACTCTACCAACTGATGCGACTGTGCCACGTTCTGTGCTGGACTATAGAGAATCCGTGCTGGATTTTGAGTTACACGCCTTTGGTGATGCAAGCACACAGGGAGTAGGGGCTGCTGCTTACGCCGTGGTGTGGCATCCAAGCGGAATTATGCAGCATCCAGTTGAGGCCAAAGGTTCGCTGGCTAAACAGGGACTTACAGTGCCACACCTAGAATTGATCTCCACCCACATGGTGACGAACCTCATGACCAATTTCCAGAACACGTTGAATGGCCTACCCAACCCAAGAGTTTATGCCTGGTTAGGCAGTACAGTGGCATTACACTGGATTCTCAGCAATGGCCAGTATAAACAGTTCACCGAGTCGAAAAAATTCACCAGCGCCCGGAGATTGAATGGAGACGTGTACCAACACATGATGACCCAGCTGATTTAGCAAGCAGGGGAGGAGGAACTACAAAACTGCAGTGGAATGGACCTGAATGGCTTTCTGACAAGGAAAATTGGCTCCCCAACCAGGTGACATCCGCGTCAGCAGCCTCAGAGGAAAAAGCTAAGGTGATCCGGGAGCTGCTCAACAAGTGCTAGACTGACGAATCCACTGATGTCATGGTCCAGCTACTGAAAAAGCATGACCTGTGCCGTGCCTTGCAAGTGGAAGCCAGGGTGGCAACATTTACATAAAACTGCACGGGAAGAAAGACGCTTTCAGGTCCCTTGATGAAGACTGAGATCGATGGTGTGAAGCAAACAGCGAGATCAATTAAAGCATCACTACGAGCAAACACAGAAGGTACTTAACGTGCAGACCAATGCCAGTGGCTTACTTGAATGTTGTGGGAGAATTCAAGGGAAGTACCAGATCTACCTGCCAACGAGAGCCCTTTATACTCGGAAGTTGGTACAGAAAGTACACTGCACAACCCTTCACAATGGTGTAGGTTTAACAATGGCAGCAGTTTGAGAACAGTACTGGGTCCCTAAACTATGAAGCCTAGTGAAGACCGTGCAAAGTGAGTGTCATGGCTGCAAGAGATTCACTGCTATGCCAGTTTCCGCCCCAGCACCAGAACAACTCTTAGAAGATTGCACTATTGGAGTGGTATTTGAAGTTGTTGGGACAGATTTTGCAGGACCCATCAGACACAAACAAAGCAAGAAGAGTAAAAAAAGGCCTATTTAACCATCTTCACCTGCATCCTGTCTAGAGCTGTACATCTAGAATTACTGCCAGGTCTGGAGGCCGACAAGTTCATCACCTGTTTGAAGTGCTTTACAGCCCGTCGAGACAGACCACGAGTCATTTATTCCAAGAATGGGGGCACCTTCATTAAAACCAACAAATGGCATCGGCAATTACGCAAAGATGAGCGCCTTCAAGGTCTCCTTGATGAGTACGAAATTCACTGGAAATTCAACTTAAGTCGTGTGTCATGGTGGGGTGGGCAGTTTGAGTGCTTGATAGGGGTGGTAAAGTCGGCCATGTTCAAGATCACTGGGGGAGGGGTGCTAACCTGGGAGGAGCTCAGTAAGGTGCTGCTCGATGTGGAGACTAACATTAAGACTCACATCAAGACAATGTGGAACTACCATCCTCACCCCATCAACTTTCCTATTTCATCGCACCAATCAGATACCAGAACAAGAAACATGGCGAATTAGAGATCAAGATCTACAGAACGTGTGAAGTACCTAAAGACCTGCAAAGACAACCTTTGGAAATGGTGGCAAAAAGAGTACCTATCAGCCCTGAGGGAACGTCACAACTTGACCCATAAAGCAGCTAAATTCCAACCAAAAGTCGAAGATGTGGTCATCATCAGAACTGACAACAAGAACAGTGGGACCTTGCCACTAGCCATAGTGAGTGAAATCTACCCAGGGAAAGATGGGATCGTCCGTGGCGTGAAACTCAAGACCGCACAAGGTACACTAGAATGACCTGCTCAAAACCTATACCCTCTAGAGTTAGCCTGCAACATCGACAGAGCTGGCAACAAGAACCCGAATCCACGAACTGAGTGAAACTGACCACGAAACATAGACATTGTTTTCAATATATTCGTGTTTTTTTTCCTTTGCTAGCTGAGAACACGATGAGAACATTGATTTTTACCTTATGTTTCTTGTGTTTATCTCCTCCGGAGACAAACAAGGGGAAGGTGTTGGTGAATTTGTAATAGATTACTTGAAAGTTGGCAATAGCTGAAACAGTGATATTATACTTGTTATAAGGATTAAAATGCATGTTTGAGTCTTATTCAGACTACAAATTGAATCACCGATCCATAGTGAAGAGGACTTCATTTCAGCCAATATGTTCATTACATGAAATGACTCGGCTATGAATTTTTGACAAAATTTTTTTTTCCAAAATCTTGAGCTTCTAAAATCGGGGTGCGGCTTATCTGCGAGTGCGGCTTATACGCCAGTGTTTACGGTACTCGAGATGAATACGAACAAAGAGAGCTCAAGAGCCAAAAACAAATGAAGAAATGGGAGGGGGGAAAGATCGAAAGGAAAGAAAGTGGCCGGTAAGAAATACTACGAAAGCAATTGTGAGTGTAAAATTGCAACAGTTCAATAGTACCAGGCCAAAAAACCAGAGGTGCGAAGACAAGAAAAGTTGGCATGATCCAGAAGTGTCAGCAGAAAAAACAAGTGGCCGAATCTGGTGCAAAAAAGCAAAAGCAGGTGGAAAACAACGTAGCTAAGCAAAGAAGGGAGAAACTATGACAACAGACACGGAAAAGGGTCAGGAGATTGAGGGGAAAAAAGAAAAGAAGAAATGCACCTAGATCCCAAAGAGGATACCACTACGTCATTGCCACCAAGTTTTACAAACAGATGGCTAAGAGTTGAGTGCTTAAGAAAACAGTCCAAGCCCAAAAACTCCAGAGAAAAAGGCAGAGCTCTTGGAAACAATTTCATCTAGCCCGAGAACAAAGAAAATTCTCACAAAAAGAGGAGTGATAAAACCCAGAGGAAGTGCTGAAATAAAGGCACCACGTGCTCTGGCAGCAGATAATTCAGAAGGCATTAAACACGTCAAACATAGCCGCTCAAATGACAAAAAAGCTGCCTATTCTGCATTTAAAACTTTAGTCTTTGACCAAAACGTTGCTAAATAGAAAGTTAAAAGGTCCCTTTCTAAATTTGTGAGAGTTGAATGTTGAAGCTTGAGCAATGCAATTAAACAGAGGCAAAAAATAACGTCAGGTGCGAGAGAGAGTTGACTTTATCTGGAGCGAAAAACAAGGGGCGACACAATCAGCCAGGAACACAAACAACGTGTCCTCAACTTCTGGGCATATGAAGCCTGCAGACCTTCGGGGGATAAAAAGAAAACTGGAAAAAAAAGCAATACATTGAACATGCCAAGCACTTCCTTGAAAAAACGCAAATAGAAGCATATTTGGAATGTCAAGTCCTTAATCCAGCTGTTGAAATCAAGCAACGGAAATTTGAATCATTGAAGCCTTTTTTTATCTGTGCAGCTAAGGAAAGAGACAGACGGTCTTGCCTCTGCAGGAAACATGTAGCAACACAGACTGTGTTTAAGGACTGCATGAAAGTGCGAAGAGCTATTTGCAGAAAGAACGGAAAAAATGATATACCTATTCCCTACATTTTAACAGAAGCAGTAAACCTCACATTATGCGAGACATTTGATAAAAACAACTATTTAAATCTTAAATATATAACTAGAGATTGCAGTGAGTGTGGGGTAGCTAAACATGCACTGCTTCCTGAGGAGCTATGTGAAGACACTGAAGATCAAGTCGTATGGAAGTGCTATGAGTACGTGGCAACTGGAAAGTTAACGTCAAATGGCCAAGAAGAGAAAAAATACTTTGGTCACAAAAAAATCATCACCAAAGCAACTATTCACATATTTCCAAGGCCAAGAATACCCCTACTATTCACTTATGGCAAAGTGGCAAAAAGAGCAACTGGACAACCACATTCAACACCTTACACTGAATGAGGTGGTTTGTGTTCATGATTATTCAGGTTACAGCTGCAAACAACAAGATGGGTTACAGTCCAAATACTTTAATGTAGCTTGAGTGTCCCTTTACATCACCATCTTGTGCCGCCATGCCCTGGAAACCATAGACAGCAAGACAACCACAGAACAAAACACCGAAATTGTCAAGGAGCACCTATTTGTGATCTCAGATGATGACCTACAGGACTATGACTCTTCCACAAGGCCCAGGAACTGATCAAGGGCTAAGCTGCACGAGTTCACAGATGGGTGTGCTGCCCAATACAAGTCAAGAAACTGTATTGGAGATCTTTCTTGCTGTCTTGCCAATTATGGATTTCAAGTGCAGGGAAGTTATTTTGAGACCACATGCTGAAGGGGAGTAGGATGCTGCAGGGGCTAACGTGAAACAAAAAGTGACTAATGCGGTGCTGAGAAAAACGGTGGCGATCGAGAATGCCAAAGAAATGACAAATTTTCTCACTGAGAACTTCACCAACCCATCAGCCTCTTCAATCACTTCATGAACAAAAGCAGTGGGGCTAGCTCGCCGAGTTTTCTTTTATGCACCGAAAGAAGGTGAAGGAGTTGTGGTTAGACACAGACCAGACAGAGCATTTAAGACAGTGAAAGGTATTCAAAAATTACATTGCATCAAGACCACTTCGGAGCAGGGAAGGTTTTTGTACAAGACTGCAGTTGTTACTGCATCAACTGTATAAACGGCGACGAGGTAAACTCAAATAATAATTCAAGATGGAGGCTGAAAAGAAATCAATACTTGCCTTTCCATAGCGTAACAAAGTAATTTGTTGCTAATGTCCACCCAGAATTTAAATGTAATTGCAATTTTCATCATGGCGGTGGTATAAGTAGCGACAAAAGGGTGGCAACGTCTTCAAGAAACCAAAATTTGACTCAGAGCAGGAGACATGCAGGTAAGGAGTTTGCAAAAGAAACTTAAGCTTACTCAGTTGTAAACACGATGAAATGCCCAAAACGTTGTTGTTTTTTAGCGGAGCCTGCGGGCAAAGCCCGCCAGCAGAGCTCCATTGCTAAGGAAATATGGTAACCTATCAATCCGAGAAATTTTGGTTGTGACGTAATAGTCACGTGACCGTCCGTCCGTACGTCCGTACATCCGTACATCCGTCTGTCCGCACACTCTGTGGGAGGGGGAGGGGAGTCCCAAGACAACCCGACGGGGGTAGAGAATGCCATCTTTTCTTGGCGGGAAATCGCACGGTGCTTTAGGGCAACCGGCATTTTTCTTGGCGGGAAATCGCAATGACCATCGTCGCTTTTGAAAAAGAGGTTTCTTTAAAAGCTTCTTTAGCATTTAACGATTGCTCGAGAGTAATGAAGTTTTATACTTGACAAAAAAACATCTAATATATATAAATGGAAAGAAAAAGTTCAAAAGAATACTGGTAGAAGGCAAAAAATTGAAGTTACGAAAGCTGCATTCAAAGGACTTCATCGCTTTGTTTTCTTCACGGCGGAGAGTTTGCCCTGTTCTGAAACACAACCGAGTAAGTGAAATTTTTAAAAGGTCTAAGGTACATGATTTTGAGTATTGCGATGAAAGAAATTACGTTTTGAAATGTAAATTTGATTTATGCCATTAGAAATGTGTTATTTACTTTTGACTTCAAAAAAATATTAGAAAACGCGCTCAGATTTGTGACAGATTCTTGAATATTTTGCCATGCTGAGCCGATTTCACTCGCGTGGACCGACCTACGATTTTGGAAGTGTAACGCGAATTGCATTTAAGTATAAACATATGGTTTTCAAATAAATGTTTTTCAAAAATGATTTCTC
>OZ024889.1:31351348-31478848 GCA_964017195.1 Siderastrea radians | reverse complement strand
CATGTGCAGTTAGATTTCTTGCCATTGGCCAAAACATGTTTAGTTGGTTAAACAGACGCCGCAAGGAAAGAAAAGGCTGTTCCACCCTTCCATTTTGTGGCATTTCAATAAAGTTAGTTGGACATGTTGCTCAGTTACCACCAATAACTGATCAAGTTTTATATAACAACAGACCAAAAGTGACCTAGCAAATGAAGAATACTGCTGTACCAGAAATTCCAAACGGTTGTGATGTTTGAAGTAAATGAAAAGGCAAAACGTTGTGACACTGAACAACAGAACTTAAGGGCTCTTCAGATGAGAACAAGAGATGGAGCTCTTCTGTTGAAAACTGCAATAATAACTTGCTGTTAACAAGAACACCTCATAGTGTTAAAAATTTTAGCCATTTAGAAAGTGGTATTATTATTATTATTGGCTACAACAAAGAGTTGCAAAAGATCACTTTGAAAGATTAAAGAAACTCAGTCAAGAAATCGTTCAGATAAATGCACAGCACAGTATTAAACAACAAAGCAAAGCACTTGAGTGCTGAAGACATGGGAGGATTAGAGCTAATCATAAATTACCAAAACAATCCAGAGTTATGATAACTCACAACCTTTGAACTGAAGCAGGAATTTGCAGTGGAGTTATGGGAACCAATTTGGATATTACATATGCTGAGAATCATGGGCCACCAATGATACCAATTGCAATTACTGTGCAATTTGATGACAATGGCTATGTAGGCTCTACCTTTTGCAAAGATATTCCCATGTTCCCATTTATCCAGTAGGAAATTCCTCAGACACATTTGGCACTAACTTTCAATAACAACAATACCCACTGAAACTAGCCTTGTCAATAACAATTCATAAAGTAACAAGGGCTTACAATGAACAAAGCTTGGATGGACCTACTGAGAAAGCTGCAGGCTTGACATATGTTGCTTTATCAAGAGTCTGCAAAACTGTCTAACCTTATTCAACCCACAACAATTGATAGACTTCATTCCCTGAAGAAAAGCTCAAACTACAAGTACAGGTTGCAAGAAGCGAACACAGCAAAAAATTGTTTAGCAAAAGAAACTCTAGATAATTACAAAAAAGGATGACAAAATTATCAATGCATCTAATGAAAATTATTTTGGACGTTTCCATTTCAGCTTAACTAACCATGGAGAATTATACAAGTCCCTCAAAGAGAATGAAATATGGAATGCCATCTCCCACCTCTACAGGTTCTTTAACTATTGCAAGTAAGTTCACATTTGAGTTACCTGATTACATTTTCTTCCTTTATTTTTATTTCATTTTTATTATCAATTAATGTCAAACACCAACCTCTTAATTGTTTTTGTTTTCCATCAGCCTTTATAGGTTATGTAAAGTTGACACATGACATCAAAAAGAGTGCAAGTACCTCAAACAGCTAGTTTGATGTTGATTTTCAAGTGGGCGAAGAGGAGACCAAGGCTATTAGAGTGATGATCAACAAGATGATACCTCAAAGTGTCAATTCTTATCAGACAAACTCATGACACAGCAGCCAATTGTACTCTCCAACCTGAAAATTTCACAAAGTGGCACAGCATTCCTCAACCAAGGAATATTGTAAAAGACGTCCTAGTCCATTCAACTTTGTCCCATTCCATCCAACCTCAACATCCACCATAACAGAGACAATCAACATCACTCCTCAGGAATGTTCACCATATCTGGATCATTGAAATGGCTTGCTCCCGCCACCTTAAAGGAACTATGTCATGGCATTTTCATTCACTTTTCTGATATAACAAATTATTTTCTCACTGATGCAAACCTCACAATAGTTTCCTAAGGTACAAAAACACCAAAGAAGTAAGAATAAACCAGAACTAAACAAGGATGGTTACGACTGAGGGAGATTGAGATGGATTACGAATGACAAACTTGAAAAAACTTGCCAGTGTTTTCAAGGTGTATTATCGCTGCGTTGCTCCTTTAACTCCAAATGCAAAAAAAAAAACATTCAGTGATAACAAAATCAGTGACAGCACAGGATCACATACAAGTACAAGAAGGAGAATTTTATACCCCAACAAACTGAAAGTAAAGATTTCTACAGGAAAAAACTGGCAACTACCACAGACACAATTACCACAAGTGCTGACAAACAGGAAATTTCGCAAGCTGAACAAGAGAAGCCTTTGAACGTTCTCTGTTGTAACAGGAAAGTCACTGGCAATCCAAGATCAACGGTCACAGCTGCAATAAGTGAAAAACTGTTTCTGGTATCTCGAAATGAATGCTGCTTTCTAATTAGAAAAGGATGTCAAACAGATCAACACAAAAGCACCTACAAAACTTCTAAACAAATTCTTACATGAAGATGTATACAGGTACAGAGATAATTAATAAGGATTTTCAGTGAAGCCTCCATTGCTTGGAATATAAACTTCTACTTGTCACAGACAGGCAAGCCTATTGCCAATATGTGGCAGAGTTCTTCAGATGCTGAGAAGAGTCACATGATTGATGCTTCAGACGCTAGTAACTGTGACATAGCTGGTGCTTCACATGCTGATGACAACATACTTCAAACAAGCTTAGAAACAGTCGTCTAATAACATGTTTCAAATGTTGTTAAACTAGTGTTGTGACAAGAATACCAACTTCTATGTGTAACAACGACCAAGCTTATTGCAAATAAGATGCTGCATCCCTCAGATGCCAATAACAATGATGTGGTTCAAGTCTCATAACATTATCTTTCAGACACTGATACACTGGTATTGTGACAAGGATATACACTGTTACCTACCAGAGACGGGAAAGTTTGTGGCCAACATGACGCTGGCAACCTTGACATTCTTTAAGTTAAACTTGTTGTGTTCATGATGTTTTGCCACATTGTTTTGTTATCATATAGAAAGCAACCTCATCCATTAGATAACACCATTTTATTTTAAACCACATTCTCTAAAACACAAGAAACATAGTTTACACTTATCGTAGTTTTTACAAATTGTTGCATTCTTACATACTGTGACATTGCCACTTAAAGTTTTATTGTCAGATATAAGTGCTAATCCAAAAACCAACCTTGTTAGTTTTTATTTATATTGCTGACTTTGAGAGCATTATATGAATGCAAACTCAGTGCTTTGCCCCACTGGGGTGCATTGCCTGACAATGAAATATCACCCTAGAAATATCTAGTTTTTGAAACTCTATAAAAAACCTTTCAATTTTTTACTCTAACATTTGCACTACACAGTCTATTCAACTTTTGACTCTAAATAAAATTACAGCCTTTTTCAAAAGCATCATCTAAAATAACTTGTAAACCAAAACTTATTTTTTACTGATAATGACCCTTCGTACAAACTTTTCCTATTTCCTTTGCTTCGTGTCTCTTTTTGTGTGAAGCAAAACAAATTGAAATGTGAAAAAGTAAAAAGGAACAAAACAGCTCGCAAAACAAATTGAAGACGCTTGCAGGGAGGCTACTCATAAACAATTTTAGTTCTGTATTTAGCATTATTTGTAGTTGATCAAAATAGAAATTCTTACATATCTTGAAGAGCTGTAGGTGCAATTACGCTTGCACATGAAAACAGTTTTAGTTTTGAAGCAAAATGTTTCAATTTGCCATTATTTCAATCCATAATTGCTTACAGAAGCAAAAGAATTTCCTCTTTAAAGTGTAAAAGAAATATGGACATGGTTAAAGCTTTATTACAGTGAAACCTGTACTAAGCAGACCCCATTATTAAGCAGACAACCTTTATTAAGAGGGCACCAGGTTAAGTAAGTCCCTAAATTTTTTCTCCATGTTTACTTAAAAATAAACTTGTATTCAGCAGACATCTCTGTTAAGCAGACACGGACACCAAAATCAAGTCATTTTTTACAAGATACCTGCATTAAGGTAAATAAAGGTGGAGATGTAACAAGTCAATAATTAACTATTGTTCAGCAATAGAACCTGTATTAGGAAGACACCCTGTATTAAGCAGACACTAGCAAGGGTCCCAAGGGTGTCCACTTAATACAGGTTTTACTGCACTCACATTTACAGCAAGCTGTCAGGGTAAGTGGCTTCCAGAGACCTTAGAAAACGGTTTTTCGAGCTGTTATTGAGTGAAAACTCAAACATTAAAGTTTAAGTTTGACTTTGGCCGTTGGCCCCGGTGTTTCCCGTTGGGTGCAAGTTTTTGACTGAGTACAGAGGGGTAACTGTTCTTGTTTGTTGCATCTGTGCCGTGGTAACTGGTCGCAAATTTGAGAAAAAGAAAAAGTACATGTAAAGGAAGACAGCCAAAAGGAAATTAAAATTCTGCCTAAAAATCATTTTTTTACAGGTTTATGACAAGTAAGGGGGTTCAGGAATTATGCACTTTTCATTTGTGTCAATTTTTGGTTCCAAGGAAGCAAACAAGAAATGAGTTTAAAGCAAATTTGCAAAGTGTGCTCAAACTGTTTCATAGAAAGGCTGCTCCCCTTGTAGTAATGTTATGCAAAACATGAGCATAACTCAGATCTACCCGCGCACAAAACACACTAATTAATACTTCCTTTGAATATCTATGGCAAGCCGACTGTAGAAATATTCAATATTTTTGTATTTATTCAATTTAATATTTATATTTATGTAATATTTTTATATTCATTCAATTTAATATTTATATTAATTATTTAATATGTTTATATTCATTCAATTCAGTATTTATGTTTATGTAATATTTTTTATGTTTATTCAATTCAATCCTCGTATATGTATGTAAACACTTTTTAATCATTTAATTTTAATCTGTCTATATTTATTTAATCTGTTTATATTCATTTAATTTAATCGGTGTATATTCATTTAATTCAATCCCTCTTTTTATTTAAACTCGGGGACTGGGGCACACTATGACATCAGGAGGAAGGACTGGGGCCAAGAACGTTTTCACTCGTGCTTGCTCGTCCGCCATTGCTGGCATTGCGGTATATATACCAAACAGGTAATATCTGGCTCTCAAAGGCAATGAATGATAAAATATCTGGGTCTGCTAAGGCGAGCGTCGGATATGTTGCTAACACTGGATTCGGAAAATTCTAATTCAAACTCCCGATCTGCATCAGCACCAGCAGGTCCATCATTTTCAACACAATCACAAGGTCCACTGCTCCACAGCGTTGCGGAAAGCGTTAACAGAGCAAGAAACATGATGCAAAGGAGTCGAGATGGGGGAGCTTTCCAGAGACTTGGGATGAATGAAAGACTGCGATCTGTTTCCCCGATTCCCCGAGGACAAAAAAGTAAACAGAAACGGACTAAAGGTGTCAAAGAAAATCCATTTGAATATGCCCTTCTAGGCTGCAAGGACGATGATGCAGAGGACGACTTTAATCAATTTTTGAAGAAAGACATGATTGTCGAAAGGGGCATAGTGACACTTGGTGAACAAGATAGCGAAGACAACATTAGATAAAAGATTGCCTCATCGCTTAAAGAAAAGTACAGTATTATTGGACCGAAAGACTTCGAAGTCGTAAAAGTCATTCAAAAGAAAATCAGTGTGCTCCATTTAAGCAAAGGGACGGAGTACAGCTACGATGTAGTGAAGAAAATGGTGGGGCAAGGTCTTTTGTATATAAGAATGAAAATGGGTTTTGAATTTGTGCTTAATGAGCAACTGCATACCTCAGATTCCGTCCCTGAGCCTCTGAAAAAGGAACTGGTTCAGCCTAGAACCTCTGGCATCGTCCCTGGCACCTCGGACAACTTGGATGGCATCTCTGGCCTCGTGGACATCTCTGGCTCCACTGAAGGCGCCTCTGGTATCATCCCTGACTCTTCTGACAACTTGGACGGCACTCCTGGAATCTCTGGCGTTTTGGACACCTCTGGCATCATCCCCATCCCAGGCACCTCTGGTATCGTCCCTGGCACTTCTGACAACTTGGGCAGCACTACTGTGATCTCTGGTACCTCTGGCATCCCTAGCACCTCTGTGCAGCATGGGAAAGAGCAGGAATTGGAAAGTGCACGTGTCTTCTTTTGCCAGGTTGTAAATGAGTTCCCATCAAACATCACAGAACCAACAGAGATGCTAAGATACCTGCAGAAGAAAATTGTCACTGGGCGACCATTAGATTTAACCGAGTCTTCCGAAATCCTTGAAGGAGAGACCAATTACATAACTGTAGACAGAGAGAACATTCTCAAAACCACATTTGAGGAACTAAAGCATGTAACTGATCCAAGGGTCACCTTTGAAGTTCAGTTTTATGGCGAGCAAGCTGTTGACACTGGTGGGCCTCGCAAGGAGTGGATTAGACTATGCAATCAGAATATCAAGGACACTTACTTTGATAATGGCCTTAAAGAGCACCTGTCAGAAGATTATTATTATGTTGGTCAAATGGTTGGTATTGCTCTACTTCAAAATGGACAATTACCTGTCTACATAACCGAAGAATACTGCAGGCAATTTTTATCGATAAAGATCAGGAATTGTCACCTTGTGTCAGACAGCTCAAACGTGGTATGGACACTTAAGGAATTCCTATGTTTGGAAGAGTTTACCCCATGCTGCTGTATCTTCTGAGGCCATGTAGCATTGTTAGTTTAACTGTTCGAAAGCTTTTATTATTATTATTTATTATTTTAGAAGGATGCAACTTGCTTGTTTATGAAAAAGCTATTTATGCCAAATTTGTGAAGTATGTGAGAGATGTGTCAAGTGGCCGTAGAGTTGTTACCCTTGAAAACATCTTTGAATTTGTCACTGGAGCAAGTGAAGAACCACCCCTCGGTTTTGCTAGGAAGCCTCGCATTCAGTTTCCAGAGGCTGAAGCAAAAGAGCCCAAAGTGAAAGAGCGCTTGACTGCAGATGAGGTAATGAATTAGCCCTTGGTACAGGTACTGGAAACCCAATTCACACCAATGCTGCATAAAAGTTGAACTTTTATGGAAATATAAATCCCAAAATCATTTTCAATATTGAAAATCGAAAGAAAAAAGGTCAAGGGATTTGTATTTAGGAAAAACTAATTGGGATGATGAAAGCTCTAAAAATATACATTGAGCTTAGAATAAACACTAATCAGCAGTCAGCATGTCTTGGAACATACTCCAAGCAAATCCAAATGAAACTACTGTTATGTGCATACAATGTACGTTTTGTGTGTGGCATCAATAAATGAATGAATATTGCATTTTTATCATACTAGCAGTTTACACTTTTTTCACTCTGTTGCTAATGGAATTAATTGTACAATGTATGGCTAAACCATGTTGATTTGGTTACAGTGGTATTGTTACTGACTCTAGGGATGACTTGTGTACTGTTCTTTTCCTGTGCAAGTTATTTAGTTTCTTTGCCGTTGTTAATTTCATGTTATCTTTACAACAAACATTGTTACAGTTACTGTAACTTTTCTTTAGCAGAAAACTGATGAACCACTTGAACCAGCTCAGAAGAAGAAGAAGAACATTTGGCATTTCATGCCTACTTCCCATGCCTGTTCAAACACTCTGGATTTGCCAAGAGGAAATGCAGTTGTTCTACTCCCATCAGATAATGAACTATTTGAACTGTATGACCTAGCTTTCAAGAACAGTTACTTTGGTTTTAAGTAGATCAAGGAACACTTAGTTTCTTAGCAGTGACTCAAGTATTGTACAGAACAATGCAATCCACTTTTGACCTGTGTTAATTCCTTTGGATGGTTATTATACATTGCACTAAATGTATTTAAACTGAAGCAAATTGCATTGTTTTAGTGGACATGTTTTTGTTGTGTTTCTTCTTGTTACAGTTCTTTTTGTTTTCCTTTGTGCTGTTTATTATAACTTAAAAGGAAAATGAAAATCAAGCAGGTTTATAAAATGTTTTTTTGTTATATTTCCAGATTAATATTAACCACTCTGCCACTTGTCTTTAACAGTGAAATTAGACAAAAAACCAAACCAATGTTATGATACCATCAAGATAACACTATTCATAGTAACACAGTGCAACACTTATTATTAGCTAGCCCTGTTTGCATTGCATTGTCATTGACAATGCAAGTCGCAAGTGTTTGTGTACAATTTTTTTTCTTTTTCTGCAGTTACTGTTTATTCCTCATAAGATTACTTACTGGCATTAACTGTTGAGTGTTGAGTTGAGTTATTGAAGTATTGTTTTAGGTGAAGATAAAAGGAGGGGAATACTAATTTTGTAAACTCAAATCAGTTTAGTTAGAGCATGAGTAGATGTTTTGGGATAATGTTGGTTTGCAAGTAGTAAAATCATTATTAGTAATTTACAAATTAATTACAATTACTGTAGTATGCTGCAGGAGAAAAAGTCTGTCTATATCTTGGATTCTGATTTTCAAAAGAGGTGTTATTTTGTCTGGGCACAGCCAGAAAGACATTAAAATACAACATCATTATTTCTTAAGTGTTTGACATCACATGAACATGTACCTTAAATCATGATGTAGCTTGCACCTTTTATTGTCTACTTTTATATGGTAAGTTAAAATTACTCTTAAATTGAGAAATAAAATACAATTTGTTATTGCTGGCATTACTTCCACAGTAATTTATTATCTCGTCATTGCATACTTAAGAAAAAGATACAAGGTTCTTTTGATGGATTAATTCAGTTGCTTGAGAATATTCAGTCAAAGATGCAGCAAATTAACAGGAACAAGTGACTGGAACTCTCTATCTCTCCAAAACACAAATTGGCCTTGGATGTAGACTGTTCAGTTGATGTTACCAAGACCCCCCCCCCCCGAAAAAAAAAAACTTATTTTGACTACACTTTCTATAACTGAAACAAGAAGCATAATCTGCACTATTAATACATGTATTATGATACATTTATTCAAGTATCAGAAAGTTCTTCAAGTCTTAGAAATACCAGTTCTAGAGCTTCTGTGTATATATCTGCACCCATTTCACTTGATGGCCTCAGTGGATCCAGTTGTTCCAACACAAATAGCTCCAGTATATCACCATGGCTGAGACACACAGGGTCAATAACAACACGATTGTCACTTCCAATTGGAGATGGTCCCTGGAGGTCATATCCATCCATACATTTCCAAATCAGACGGTTCTTCATCTGGCAGTCCACGTGATAGTGGATTGTTAGCGCAGAACATGCCGTTTGCCCACATTTGGTATGGGGACCAGTTTCCCTCTGTACGCACCTTGTGGTGGTTAAAAGCTTCTCGAAACTCGTCAAGGGCTTTGTTGATTCTTGGAATGAAGATCAAGTGTAAAGTAAACAGATGAATAGGATCATCTGTGTTTAGGATACCAGTGGACTCCATAGCATAGAACAGATAGTAATAAAAGTGGCAAACACATCTAAAAACATCTCTCCATAATCTTTCAATGCACTGGTTGTGTGTAGAGGGACCAGCAATAAAACTTCCCCTTCCCTCTCCCCTAGCTTGTACCACGGCATCACAAACTAGGACATTTTCAACACCCTTGTCAACCCTTATTCTTGATGGCCAAAGGTTCCCGTCCCGATTTATGGCATCTAAAAACAAATCAAGTACAGTTTCTGCAAGATTGTTTGAGTTACATCTCAAAAACATTATTCTTCTGGAAAAGCCATCTATGCATCTGTGAATAACAATTTTCCAGCGTATTAAAGCATGATGACCATCTAAGTGCCAAAGGGAGTTTGGCCAAGGTACTTGATATGTCCTACGTGAAACAACAACGCCCCAGCGTAGTGCAGTATTTTGTGGATCCACTCTTGCCATACTTTCTCTTATCCTTTCCTTTAAATTCTAAGGCCAAGTGCTTTTATGTAACCTCCAACATAGCCCTGTCCAGTAGTTCGTCCATGATCTGAAATGAAGCCTCTCACTATCTCGTCTAGTTCCTCGTCAGACAAATGATGAAATCCTGTCATGTTTTCCAAACCATAGTCTATCACTCTCCTATGAATCGTCCACCTCGAAACACCCAACATTTTTCCAATCTTAATCCAACTGAATCCCAATTCTCGCAATTCTTCCAACATCTCAGCAGGAATGTCAAAACGTGGTCTTCCAGGAGTTTCCTTTTCCTCTTTTCCTGGGGCAAAACAATTTTCAGCAACAGTTGTTGGGGTGAGAGGCTTAATGGTGAAGTGATGAATTAACGATGATAACACATCTGCAAAAGCTGCTGCAAGTGAATCCAGCTCCTCTTTCTCACTTGTTCCAATATCATAACAATCCCTTATCGATCTAAGCAGCCTAATACTCTGGTCAATCACTTCAGCATGCGCTTCGGCAGTTCCTTCGTCGACGTCATTTTGACAAATGTATTCCGTTTTATCTAAGACCGAAGCTAAAAACGCAGGCAGGTCTCTTACAACGTCAAAACCTTCACTGTTAAAACCTTCTTCATCCGACTCCTCATCTGCCATATTGCTTCTTTCCCAGTCCTTCCTTCTTCTGATCCGATGGCTTGCCCCAGTCCCCGAGTTTAAATAAAAAGAGGGATTGAATTAAATGAATACACACAGATTAAATTAAATGAATATAAACAGATTAAATAAATATAGACAGATTAAAATTAAATGATTAAAAAGTGTTTACATACATATACAAGGATTGAATTGAATAAACATAAAAAATATGACATAAACATAAATACTGAATTGAATGAATATAAAAATATTAAATAAATATAAATATTAAATTGAATGAATATAAAAATATTACATAAATATAAATATTAAATTGAATAAATATAAAAATATTGAATATTGCTACAGTCGGCTTGCCATAAATATCTTTTCTCAACCTTTGTGGTTGTCCTGTGATTACAAGTACAATACACTTGATGACCATGTTTCCCTTTATTCACTTCAATCTGCTGATCTCTTTCAGTGGGGTTGTCGTAGTGATAACTATTCCTAGTTTAAAAGGAGGATATCATGTCGTTGTTGTGTAACTTCATTTTTTTTTAATCATCCCTGGAATGCAGTCATCAAGTTTCCATGCTCTTTCTCCGCTTATGTACTGGTCAAATTAAAGCCTCAACACGCCCCCCCCCCCCCACCTGGGCACTTGAACTTCTGAAGACTGCCTCATTCAAATTCCCACCCCCCTGCGCCAAAATTGTGTTCCAATGCCCTACCCTACCCTACCCTAAAAGTGCTGGATTTGGTTGTCAAATGCCCCTCTAAAAGAACAAATGTTTTTAGCAGGAATAAAACAGACATTTTGAATTTAATTTGGTGCACAGCTTTATGAATTTCACTTTTATATGGCAATGAAATTGCCTTTACTGAATGTTCTGGTAGTTTGAGAGTGAGTCAAGACAATACCTCCCAATGATACTAAAAACATAGTCTTAAAGCTTGTGTATTAAGGCAGTGAAGAATACGAGGATCATGCTTTAACAAGATTCTTGTGACTTTATATAATGTCGCCCAGAACACAATGTTAGAACAAAAACATAATGTGGATCTTTTTCTTAGCCATGTTAACACCATGTAATAAAACAATTACAACAGTTATCCCTAAATGGCACTTTTTAATAGTGATTGGCAATTGAAGCTACAAAATTCATAAATCGTTAATGTTTAACACATTCTACTTTTCATATGTACCTTTACAAATACTGCAGGGATTTTTAAGACCCTTTTTCACCAGCCATTTGCTCACAAAAGCAATGCCTTGCCTTTAAATTGGTCCATATTAAACAACCATGTGGTTAGGTGGCTAACAACAAAGATTTTAAACTTGGCACCTCTGGTTCAAATTTCCCACCCTACCCAGGTGAAGGTCAAATTCCCTCCCCCCTCCCTTCCTGGGAAGGCCTTTGGCATCAAATTCCCTACTCTCCAGGCACAGCAAAGGTCAAATTCCTGGGGTATGCTGGGGGGGGGATGTCAAAACTTTAATTTGACTGGTACATTATGTAAGGAGCATGTCAAGGGGATTTTTTGCTCAGTGACACCTGACCAAGAGGACGTTGTCTTGCAAGATTTCCAGCTCTAACTTCAGGTACAAGACACAGAATTTGCCAAACAATCAGCACAAAAACACAATAAACAGGGGAAAACAATGCCCTAACGTACAATAAACAATACAACACATTAATTACTTTGCAAATTTTGTGTCTTCTAACCGAAGCAACACCCAGATTTCTCCACCCCTGGAGAAATTTGTCAAGTTTGCTTAACTTATTTTACAATCCCCCTAGTCAGTGCTGGGGTTGACACCACGGGGAAGCCCATAACATTTGCTTTTCTACCGCGACTGGGGAGCCGCTAATCCACTGCAGCTTACTAAACTTATTCCAAAGTAGCCTCGTGCGTATTCTACATATCCTTCGCACTCTTAAAATAGCGTTTTTAATATAAGAATCGATTCCTTAGTTTAATATAGGGTGATTTCTTATTTCCAGAATAAGAAACTTGATTTAAGATGAAGATACTAGACTTAAGAGTTTTGCCGAAAATATTTTCTTAATTTAAGGTATTGATTTTGAGTAGAGAATAGTTCTTAAAATACAACTTTAAAACAAGAAATTTTTTCTTATTTTAAGACACATAGAACCCGATGAATTCTTACTTTAAGAAGATCAGTGAATCTTAATTTTTACTTCAACTTACCAGTGCTAGTAATTATATATCACTAATAGGGAGGTGACATATGACAAACATATGAAAAACATCTAAAAAAGATATGACATATGACAAAAACATATGAAATAGGTACAGTTTGAAAATTCAAAAATTTCCAAAAAATTGCAATTTTCTGGGATACCGTACATATGATAACCAGATAACACATATGACAGAACATATAAGACATATGACACATATGAACTTCTATGGTTGGAGAAATGTGGGGACATAGATTTATGATGCCCCAACTCTCAGGGAAAATGTGGGGACTTTGCATCTGGCAAAGCAAGATGAGATCGGGAGATTGGGAGGTGTATGTTAAAATCCATCAGTTATATTTTTTCTGTGCATAAAATAGACCATCTGTCAAATATCTCTATGAAAGAACAGTCGAACAGGTAGCGGAGAATTTGGGAGAGAAAAAAGAGCTATTACAAGAACTTAAATGAGGTGCCTAATTAGTATAGGTCTAATCTTTCGTGAAGTTAACTGTAATTAAGTGCATTGTGTTTAGAGACATGCTGCAAATGAGCCATGATCATAGTATGTTCTTTATTATCATTTGCCTGCACATAATAACACAGTTGCAGTGGGAGAGGTTTAGACAAGCTTGTGGACTATTCAGGACAAAAAATAAACTCTGAATTTTTCATCGGAAATATGTTTATTTTCTGGAGCATTGGGCAGCTGTTCAAGAACTAAAATGAATTGCATCTTCAAGTCTTGTTGGTTGTTTTGCTTCCCCCCAAAATAGTGGGGACTTTGTTAGAAAAAAATCCCCCACCAGTGGGGAAATACGAGAACTTTGAAATGGACAATTGGCGAAGTCCCCATTTCAGCCTGGGTTCCCCCCTTGGGGAAGCCGATGACAAGTGCATAACATGTATTAAGCACCTGACATTATAAATTACACTGTATATTGGATGGAAACCAGTGGAAAAACCTACCAAAAACCTTCATAAAAAGCATGTAACAGAAAACTATCCTGTGAAAAACCTGTGAATTTTGCAGGGCCTAAAAATTAGCTTAAAAACATTCTCAATTTATTTGGAACTTTCAGGGGGAAAAACTGTAAAAGAATTGACCTGTGAAAAAAATATGAATTGACTGGCAATCATAATAGTAAAGTAGTTTCCAATGTTGGTAGGTTCTTGTAGCTGCCTATTTCAGCTCATGTTAAAATAATTATTGAGACAAAAGGCCTTGGTAGCAGGAAACAAGTTGATATTTTAAGAAACATGTTTTCTTTAAAACTTAAAAAAGTGTAGTGTTGTGTTGCTTCTTGAAATTTCAAATTATTGAGACCTGATGAAAATCAGCCTTCAGATTATCTGTGCATCTACATGTAAAGCTGCACTGTAACTTTTAAAACATATTATAAAACTGCAAAAATACAATCTCTTTTTCAGAAATACATTCAAAGCTTGGTTGGTTTGAGCTCATGATCACTGGACTGACTCTAGTAAATATAACTAAATATTCAGGATATACATGTATCATACTGATATGAATGACTTCACAAAACAGAAATATGAATGAAAGAAAATCTCAGGTCTTTCTTTCGGTGCACAGTCATTTCCTACAATGCAGTAAGCTTAATCATCTGATTATCATCAAACTACCGGTACACATCTGAACGAACTATGCTAGCTACCTTGAAAAGTCAGTAAAAGTCCTCAAAATGGCTTTGCATCCTTCATTTATATTCCTCACATTTGTTCATGAAACTTCCTGCACTGATGTAGGAAAATAGTTTTCTCAGGAAACAACATAACTTTGCAAAAAACGTAATTCAGAAAAGAAATCCGACTTCCGCGAAAAGACTCTGCCTGGTTCTGTAAAACAAGATGGTTGCCAAACACAAATGAGCCTACAGATGTGTGGTCAGCTGATTTATTCTCCTGCAAGGACTGGACCCGATTGTGAAAAAGGCGGGAAAATTAACCAATGACAAAGCAGCTTTTGCACGGCTGGCAGAAGGCTGGCAAGTTCTTGTGCAAGGCCAAGGCCTTTTTCAACTTTATCTTCTACAACCAGAATGAAAGTCACTTTTAAAGATGTTTTTGGTTATAAAAGGTAAGATTTTATCAATGAAATTTATATGAAAAGATTTTCCAGCCTCAAATCCCTAATGATTCATGTGGAATGTTTCATTAGGTGCCAGTTTGATCAGTTGAATTACAGTGTAATTTAAGCTCAGCTTGTTTGCTTCATTTATTGTATGGAAAGGCCTAGGTTTGTTTTTCTATCTGCCTGTTTGATTCAAGAAACAATAAGCAGAACAGGCTCATCTAATTATTTAATTATTATCAAAACCTTGCAATAAAATGCAAAGCTAAGTCTGGTCAGTCTTTTGAATAGTGACTAACAATTATTGAAAGGCTGAAGCCAAGCATGGATTAATGCACTGATGTACAAATCTTGCAAGTTTATATTAATTACAACACACCAGAACTTCTTGACATCCTTAAAACCGTACAATCATTGTTTTTTTACGTTTCCTTTCATTTCAACTGCTTTGTTAATAGGGAACTTTAGATTTGAGTACAAGATTGAGTACAAGTTTTCAATTCCAGTTTGTAGCCTTACATTGTCACATCACATGCCAATATATCTTATTCCTGGAGTTTCCTTCTTTACTCGTAAACAACACGAAGGAGTGAGGACTCTGGAAACATCACTGATTTAAAATTCAAAAGTCATATTTGTACTCAATATTGTACTCGTAGTCCATTCTAAGGGTCGCTAATATTGGATGCAGTGGTAACAGCTCCAGGACAGTTTGGAAAGATCAGCTCAAAAAGCTGTTCAGAAAAAAACATTTGATAGAAAAAGGGCATCAATTAAATAAAAAGTGTTCATTAGAGAGGGAAATTATTGAAAACGCCAATTCTAGGGGGCGTTTATTGGATACAAGGCATTTATTAGAGAGTGGTTGTTTATTAGATCACTTATGGTAGGTTATTTGGGGGCACGGTGGTGTAGTGGTTAGTGCATTTGACTTCATTAATTAAGACTAATACACATCAAAGTTTTGATTAAAACAATCAATTGACACCAGAAACTCATAAGGAGTTGAAACGTGTAACTCGCGTTGGATGCTCGTAAATATTCATTTTTCTAAGTACCATATTTGGAAACCCCTCGCTCCAGTCCACGCACGAGTTTAAGGCGCCAAAACCTTGCGAAGTGTTGCAGCGTTTCTTTGCAAACCTGAATGGATCAATGAAACTGCTCCGAAGTGAACTATGGTGGCCGATAACTGCCATTCGATTTTTCACATTGTTTTCTAGAAAATTAAAAATGAAAAGAAAAAGAAAGAAGATTTAAAAGAAATCTTAAACCAAATCTCTTTTAAAATTCAAATGAAGTAAAATAAAATTGATAAATTTAAAGATAGTTAAAACCATTATAAATGCGAAATTCAAGGAAAAGTTAAGTCAAAATGAAGTTAAAAGGAAAGTAAAATCATTATTAATTCAAAATTAAATGAAAAAGTAAAAGCAAAAAGGAAATAAAAATAAGAATGAAATCGTTTTAAATTGAAAAGTCAAACAAAACGAAAATTTCCATGGCCTATGGCTGCCATAGTATCCCATCGTTCTTTGCAAAGTGTACTATGCAGTAAGAGAGGGGACTGGTGATAGTTGACTTTGCCGTCAACAAAAATGGCTGCTCACTGGAAGAATTTCAAGACGGCGATGAAAGAGAAAAGGACAGGCAAGCGTAAAGCACCTTCCCATGACATCCTACAAAAGGAAGAAATTATCATTCAACGATTAAGTACTGAGGTTTCTGGTAAGGTTCAGAAGTACAGTCGTATAGGCCCGCGAGAGTTCGTCCCGTTCGAGTATGACGAAGTGACATTAGACAATATAAAACATGCATGTATACGGCACTTTGCCCCTATAGTGGGAGAGTGCATGATATGCGACGTACTAGCCGGCGAACAAGGTCCATCATGTGCCTCGTTGGACCAAATCCCAGACCTGAAAGTTGTGCACGTACATTTTATAGAGCCAAACGAACGAGATGCGGATGTTGGAAGCACGACAGGAAAACGCAAGGAACGAGATGGTCAACTGAGACGGCCTGCCAAGAAGACAAATACACAGTCGTTACCTGCTACCAAAGTCCAAAGCCCAAGTAAAGCCTTCCCAAAGAGTCTGTCCGTGTTAGAGATGATGAAGCTCGGCAAAGTTGTTAACGAGAAGTCTACTGAGAGAATTGAGCTGTACACATTTGATCTCGCCGAAATGGCGTGGTCCAGCCAACCTTCAGCGGTAGAATTCAGTATTGCCAACGAGCCTTTTGGCAAAGGAGGGTTTCGAGAAGCCTATAAGGCCACAAGTAAGACGCCTGAATTTTGTCGCCAGCAGTGGGTTGTTAAGAAGTATCTGCAATCTACTGTAGACATTATAAAAGAGACAAAACAAACTATCGAACAACACACAAAGAAGGTGGTACAGATGCATATGCTTGCAAGGAATTTCACTCAAAAGCTTGAGAAAGAACTGAAAGAGGGTGATAACTTGGAGTTATACGGAAAAACCCTTACCTACAAGCGTATTTTCTTGGGAAGAATCAATGGAGAAACAGGCGAGCAATGGGTTACCGTGGAAGAATTCATTGATGGAGAATTTACTAAATACATCAACAACACAGGATTACCCTGTGGGGAGGACTCTGAAATCCGCCAAAAATGTGAAAGTTTGGCACACTTTTCGTATGAGCATTCAGACGAGAATATAATGGTGGTAGATATGCAAGGAAGTGGCCATGTATTGTTCGATCCAGAAATCGCCTCTAGGGAATTGTTGGATGGTGAAGAAGTCTTATTTTCTGCTGGCAATCTGTCCATTACAGCAATCACCACTTTCATTGAAAATCATTCTGATTGCAATCTGTATTGCACCCTTTTGGGACTTAAAAAATTGAAGTCCTAAATACTGAAAACACCTTGTACACTGTTAACATAATTATGATATTGATGTTAATAAGAAGGTTTTGATTGTTGGGTTGGCCAAAGAAGCTTATGCATTTATTGTTAATGTCAATTTTTTGACACTGCTGTTTTTTTACAATACTGGTGTTTTATGCACAGTGACACATTTTGTTCATGAGACAAATGAATCACAAATTGTTGACTTTATTTTTACAGTTGCATACCAGACTGAACCAATGCTTAATCTGGCTGGTGTGGATAATAACATAAGTATTAGTTATAAACTATAATTTGTTGTTGTTTAAGTTGATATAGTTACTGTTACATTTTGAAATACCCTGACACAAATACAAGAGAGTGTATGATTTGCAATGATAAATGAAACCTAAAGTGATCCTTTACAAGTTTAGAAGAGGAAAGTTGAAATTTTATCTGATTTTGTGATCACTCGGATTACCGTAATATATCTACGTTGGAAACAAAATATTGATTTTTGCACAGATTGCTCAATCAAAATTTCAAAATAAATCGTATGCTTTATCCTGATACAAATTTTGTGCTTACATTTCCAGAAGTAAGAGTGGAGTAGCTAATAACAAATTAATTTTATGAGGATAGATTAAAATTCCGTTTTAAATAAAGATATGTTTCTCTACAATCTTTGGCCTCAATATCTTGAATGTTGGGAATCAGCCGTTCACACTCCAACCTAAAGGCATGGTCAAGAAAGTCGTCTTTAACTTGAAGAACACCAGACTGTTCAGCTGCCTCCTTCAATTGTTCCTCCGAGACTGTAAACCCTAAAAATTAATAATAATTTATTATGGTGGCATGCAAACAGCATGTAGAAGGTCAAGAATTCAACTGCTGATAGACATGTCCATGCCTCAACCGAAAATTCTAATGGCACAACTGAATAAGTTGTTTAGTTGATCATCAGTCAAAACGTTCTGAAAAGAACTGCTGTTACAGTCCCAACCAAAGTTATTTTTTGGACTCACCCAGAAAATCACACAATTCCACCTACTGATTCTACAATACTTTCAAGTTCATAATGTAGCATTTAAGTAACCTTATTCCAGTAAGTAATCATGCAGCCTTTTGCATGTTATGCAAGTCATTTCTATTGTTATCTACTCATGAAATAAAAGTGTCACAGGTATACAGTTGACCTAACCTTTTGTAATTAATTTTGACCATTTCCTTCTATGGCCAGAGACACTTGGTGACATAATAACAAACCAGTGCCATAATTTTTAGGTTTCTGTAAACACTGAATTGTTGCTTAACTTTTTTGAAATTACACAAAGTCTCTGTGATACAACCCTTTAATTGTCAAAATCTCAAAATCATAGACTACCAGACTGCTCTAAACCATATTCTTCTGGGAAGCTGTAAATATGGTCAGGTATGCCAGATGGAAGCACAGCATCCTTCTGTGGTCTAATTCTGTGGGAATTCCAGATGGTGTCTTTAAATGTGTCAAGCTCCCTTTGCATGAGAGGGATCATAATAAATGCAAGCAGCATTCTGTGGGTCACAAAAAAATATCGTCAGGAACTCAACTGTGAGAAAGTTACAGTAACATTGAAAATAATGAAAAAAATAAATAAAATAGAGCCATGCCAAAGCGTATGTAACTGGATTCAAATAGTATTCATTTTCTTTTTGGCTGTTGGGTTTTGGTTGGGGTATTTTTCACTTCTTTCATTAATGCATTTGTACATCAAAGCATTATTGTCATCTATTTTATTTTAATTTCTAAAGGTGGAACAATGTGCACTTTGTGTAGAGCCATGGGTACTGACTGGAAAGCAGCAAAAATATTGCCATACTTGTGCCCCTAACTAAATTAATGGTTTCACTCGCTGTCAATACCTGTCATTGGGGTTTCTTGGATCATAGTGACCCTGCTCTTTTAACCAGCTAAGGTGACTCTTGAAATATTTCTCCAGCCTCTCGTGGAGTTCTCTCCACCACCTTTCTATCTAAAAAACATGTTGTACACTGATTTTGATATCTAAACAGTAGTTCCAGTATCTAGTAAGGTTTAAAAGAACACACGCCATTTCATAAGGTGCAAATGGGCACATTACATGACAATAAAATAAAATATTACAAACTTATTAAAGGAAAGTATTGTTGGTAATAATTTGATCCCACACAATGCATACGAGTTGCAATATGAGCAAATGGCAGCAGGTTTGGGAAGAAACCAAGCCCAAGGGCTGTACTGCAAGAACTTCTGCACTCGTTCTTGAGACACGAGGACTGATATTTCAGTTATTAGTACTCAGCTGTGTAAAGAACTTACTTGGTTTGCAGTTGATGGACCATAAATAACAGTCTCATATGGATCGATATCACCGTGGTGACGTCTAAGGAAAGCATGCATAGTTGCCAATGTTCCTGTCTCAGTACCTCTATCCATTCGTATAAAGGAAGCAATGGTTCTAGTCTCGTACAGGTATTCTAGGTACCAACGTCCGATTAACAGTGGATCAGAGTTTGACACCCATATGCGAAGCCACAAAAGTTTTCGACTTGCAGTGTCGATGCAGCCGTATATGGCGAGAGGATATGTGCTATTCTGATATCCCATCAGCTTATCGTGACCGTCAACTGAATGGACGAAGTTTGGACCTTTAGTAGTGAAATGTCCTTTCGGCTTCTTTTTCTTTGCACCAACACCACGAGCTTCGAGACCCTCTGGATCTAAGTCATACATGACAGCGTGGACTAGGTCTCTTGGCACATTCAACTCATGCTCCTGTCGAATCTTTTTCTGCATCGCTCGATATCCTAGCAGTTTTCCCGGTCCATCAAGCTCCTCTGCAACGGCTTGCTTAACGTCCTCAACTGTGACATCCTTGTCACTATAAAAGATTCCAAAATGGCGAAGCCTGCGATCGAGCGAGCGAATGCTCCAGGTATAACAAGAATAGTCCCTGTTAACAAAGCTTAGAATTTCCTCTCGTTTAAACGATCGACTAACGTATTTCTTCAAATCTTCCTTTAGTTCTGAATCTCCCTTCCAGGCATCATTGCGAAAATAAGACATTTTCAGTCGGGAAATCGAAAACGAGCGGGAACATAATATTTACTATCACCAGTCCCCTCTCTTACTGCATAGTACACTTTGCAAAGAACGATGGGATACTATGGCAGCCATAGGCCATGGAAATTTTCGTTTTGTTTGACTTTTCAATTTAAAACGATTTCATTCTTATTTTTATTTCCTTTTTGCTTTTACTTTTTCATTTAATTTTGAATTAATAATGATTTTACTTTCCTTTTAACTTCATTTTGACTTAACTTTTCCTTGAATTTCGCATTTATAATGGTTTTAACTATCTTTAAATTTCACTTTAACATTATTTATCAATTTTATTTTACTTCATTTGAATTTTAAAAGAGATTTGGTTTAAGATTTCTTTTAAATCTTCTTTCTTTTTCTTTTCATTTTTAATTTTCTAGAAAACAATGTGAAAAATCGAATGGCAGTTATCGGCCACCATAGTGAACGTCCGGGAATAAGTTTTTTCGCAAAAGTCGTACAATTATTGGCTCTAAAATGTGGTACAGGTTTGATGTTCCCTGAAAAAAATTGTTGTATTCATCGCCCAAAGCGGATTGAAGCTGTATGATTTTAACAGTGTAGATGGAGAGTTGAAACGAACACAAAACGTAGCGGTTCCAGGTTCAGAGGCCGCGGACGGGATGTGGCAAAAAAACATGTTAACAATGAATCAAACAACTGGGAAAGCGATCATTGAACTTATTTTGCATTACGTTCTCTTTATTTGAACATTTGGAGCTGCTTGAACTCAGAATCGACTGCAGGTAAAACGATGTTATTTTTGTAGTATATAGCCAAAGAAAAAGTCGTCCTTTCTTATTCAGCTTATTTAGCTTGATTTTGGTAGTGAATCACAGAAAACGTGTGACACTTCAATATTATTAAACGGTTCTCTTCAATTTTACTGTGTTTTATTTTTGTATATTTCGGTGTCAAACGTTTTCCGTATAAAATCTACCTTTTGTGAACATCTGTTGATAGTGCGACAGTGAAAGAAGCCGGACTGAAACATAAAAACAACGCTAGACTATTTTGGTTTGGTTTCACAGTCTGATTTAGTTCTTACCCCAGCGCTTTGCTCCATGTTGTTTCAATTACTTTTTTTTTTTTTTGCCTCCAAAATTTCCTGCTCGGTCTTCGAAACCAGTATTTCTTTTCGCTTTGTCGTTCCTACGTTTGAAAGTTTTTCGGCTTCATTTTCCCCAGTTTGTCGGCCATTAATCTATGAACAAGTGCGCGAACTTGGTGTAAAATTACGTCACATCGTTCACGAAGATTGATTGGTCAGTTCTCTCTCTCTTCATGTTCCAAATATGGTACTTGCGAAAATGAATAATTACGAGCATCGTTCAAAACCTATATATGCGAGTTACACGTTTCAAGTCCTTATGAGTTTCTGTTGACACTTAAGCTTGGTGTCAAATTACAGTCCTGTTAACCCTATAGTCGTACCTAGTTTAAAAATTTCTAGCCTTAAACCATACAGATAACATATTAGAACTTCTGTCTGTGATATGTTTTCAAATGAATATGTTTTTCACGTTTTTCATATGTCAAAATCCATAACTATTTGTGAAGGAACTGTCAACGTGGTTAATATGTGATACTTATTGTTTTTCTTTTAAAGTTCGTATTTTCATTGTTAATAATACATGCACATTAGTGCCGCTGTGATTTCTCTTAAGTTAGTACATGTACGTACTGTTTAATTTTAACTCTGTGTCACTTATACAAGTGTGTTCAGGTGTGTGATAATAAATGACAAGGATTTGTGTTGAGTTTTGAGAGTTTTGTATTTATATTACTATTTTTATGCTGCTTTATCAGCATATATTGCACTGAATACAACATGTCCAGGTATCTTACTTTGATTACTAGATAAAGAACATTCTGTGGTAGAATTAAGACCCCAATCAAGAATTTCGTTTTAAGAAAACAACTTAATTCTGGGGCTGACATTTAAACTGAGAGTTTTTGTCCTTAAAATAAGCAAATTTCTTCTCAAATTAAGCGTTTATGATTTTTGTTCTTGAAATAAGAACTGTTTTCTTAAAATCAGCCTTCCTCTTAAAATAAGAAATTTCTTATGAAAATGAGAAACTTGTTCTTAAATTAAGAATTTAGAACCTTTTTTCTTGAAATAAGAACTATTTTCTCAAAATGAGAAATCATCTTATAATAAGAATTTTTTTCTTAAATTGAGAAATTTAATTTAAGAAACGAAAATTCTCAAATTATTATTTGTTTTAAGAAATGTTTGTTCTTAAAACAAGATTTCTTGTTTAAGAGTGTCGCGTAACGTCTTCGAGAGGACAACTGGAAAAAAGGCCAAACTAGTACAACAATAAAGCACACTAAAGCAAATAATACTCACAAGTCCGGTTTAATTTCGAGGCTCGTGTGTCGGAATGCGAGCAAAAGACTGGCATGTTGACCAATGTCGGCGATGTCCAAAATGGCGTTAAGGCTTCTGAAACAAACACACAAAAAAAAACACATACAGCTCAGAAAGATTAAGAATGAGGACCACATGGGCGCTTTCGATAAAGACTGTAAGCTTTTATCGTAAGTTTTAAGTCTTAAACGGCTTATTCATTTCACTTTAAGATGATGCTTGTGAAAACACGTCACAATATGGCGCCACATAGCTTAAATCAGAGTTTTTCCAATCGAACTGCGAGGTAGAAAAGTTATAAGAGTGCTTATTATTCACAAAACAATTCTAGATCAGGGAAAATGCACATATCTTACTTCAAAAACCTTGAAGGTCGGCTGTTCGTTCTTCAAACTGTTCATTCAGCTGTTAATTCTTTAGCACCAATGTCAGCTGTTCGTTCGTCACACTGTTCATTCACCTGTTAATTCTTCACGCACCAATGTCTTCCACACCTTCGCTGTCTCGTGCTCTCGTGCATCCGTGCACTTCGCTGATGCGGCGCAAGGCGCTCCCTGAGCCAGCAGTTTTTCCGGTCAGCGACCACCATTTGTTTTCCTCTCTCAAAAACCGCTGAGCATGCGCGAGCTGTTCCCGCCATCAATGTTACAAAATGGCGGACGACAAATAAGGTTTTGCCACGTAGTTTCGCGACCCGCCAGTCTGTTCGTGGAGAACTTCTCGTTAAAAACATGGGCTCAGTGAAACGAAAAACTCTTCTTGTTTGTCTAGGAGTAAGTTCAGAGAAATCGGTAGTCATCATCCACATGATAATTCCATTTATCTTTCTCCTTTTGGTGAAAATGTTTGCAACTACTCGAAAGAGAAGTGGGCTTAGTTTTTCGTGTTGGTTAAGGTCAGCAGTCGCTGGATAAGCTTGAGATTTGGACTACGTTCTCGTCGTTTCTTCCACGAAGAAATATCAAAAATGACTTTTTTTTCGTTCAAATGGTCTTGAGAAAATGCTGTACGAAGGTTTATTATCATTATCGAGCAAAGGAAGCCACCCTTTATGACGCTGTAAGAGCTGGCTAGTATAAGATAGGACTCCGAAGAGAAACGTGTGAGTACCTTGATTCGTCCCTTTACTCGTTTTCTCGACAGGAAATTAAGCTTACCTTAAGAATCTTACGAGATCTTTTGCAAAATTGTAATTTCCAGTAATTTACTTCATATACGACTGTTGTATTAAAGCAGTAATATTGTATGTCTCTTCGTAAATGCTAATGAACAGTTTGGTTGTTTTTATAATTTGAGTTTATTGTACTGTCTTGTAATCGTTCTCGTAGCGCTGTGGCCGACACCGACAAGGCCCGCAAAAATTTCCCCGACAGCGGCTTGAAAACATTTACGTGACTTAAAACAAAACGGGGAAAACCCATCTCAAGTTAACACCAAGTTTCACTTTGTATGTTCATCACAAAAATGTTATGCGCCAAAGAACAACGGCTGCTCCAAAGCCGGAAAAACAAGAATGTTTTCCACAATACATGTGCTGAAAAACAAACAGCACCACAGGATCAGCAGATTTATAAACCAGCTTCTATTTCAATGGTCACACCTATCTCGAGATTGTAACTCTGGGAGTGAAAGGGCTGAAGAATAGCGAAGTGAACTTAAATTCTAACCCGTTAATGTATTCCCTTCGAGAGCACCTCGCATAGGAAATAAATGACCTCCACATATTCAAGTTAATTGGCATTTTTGGTGAAAGAGCTTGAAATCGCTTCCCATTGAATATTTTTAAGTGATAAGATTTCTAATGAATATTTTTCAGAGAATGCTATGTTAGAACAATTCCATCTCAAATCACTTCATCTGGAATCAACCAAACAAGAACGTCTGTTTTTATCACTGATGGCAGTCATGGGAATTGTGATGGAGCATGAACAAAAAAATCTGTCAAACTGAGCTACTGAATACACGAACAGCACAAACACCAAAAACACCTAAATGTATTTTATTAATGCATAAAACGTGGAAAACTCATGGAAAATGCCGTGATTTTAATAGATCTGGAACAGGACAAAATAGTATCTTTCAAACACAAAGTACACCCCCCTTAGCAACAAAATTGTCATTGCAGCATAACTTCGTTTAAAACACACTCAAAAATGTAAAATTATAATAGCAAAGCAAAGTGCATTTCCTTGCCAATAGAAGTGTACTCATTGTTTCTGCAGCCACCTTCTTTAGCTTGTGACATAGAGGTGGATCTTGAAGAACTCCTATTAGTTAAAAATTAATGGAAACACACATTTAGGAATGTATCAGACGAACCCTTCATTTATATTCCAACAGCAGACAGGTGCAATCCTTTGTTTTTTTAGAGAACTAGGCTGACAGTTGTCAGATGAATCAAAATTCAGCAACTTTAGGCTAATCCTCAAGAGTAATTAATGAAAGAAATTGACTGTATTGCAAAAGGAAATTGTTGAGCAGTATATTAACCAAATAATCTAAAATAATGATGTCACACAGAATTTAAATTTGAATTTAAAAAAATGGTTTAGAAACACAAAACACTGAGGTAAGTTGCTTCAGAATTAAGTTCACTAATTAGGAGCACATGCTGCATCAATCAATGTTCAATGCTTCAAACGAGTAGTGTCTGAAAAGTGCAGATAGAGCAAAGACTTATAAAAATGGTTATAATCATCATTCATGCCCCTCTCACACAACTGCTTCTGACTCCCTTCCAAAGAAAGGTTGGCTACAAAATTAATGTAGGATGGCTTGCAAGATGGAAAAAAGGCACAAAGATGTTGGGCTTTATTTCTCAAATCTTTATATACATGCTTTTCACGCCACCTTTCATCAGGAGCATTATAAAGGCATCTATCTCAAGACAGACCTCAAAACAGTACACTCCACTGGACTGTTTCAGTATCAATGAAGAAGGTTATACAGCCAAAGAGTGTAGGGCAAACAGACATATGAAAGATCAATTAGAATAAATATTTGAATTGAACACTAGTGACTTTTATGGCTGCCACTCTCTGCTTTCTACCAAGAACTTAACAGGCTGGATAAGAACATATCACTGAAGTCAAAAGCTGTGATAACCTGGAGAAAAAAATGTAAAACATAAATTTTACTTCATGTACAATTGATTAAAAAACTTCTTGGCAAGAAATGTATTATGATGCTGGCACTCAGTAAATTTAAACATTAAAAACATTCTGCAAATAGATTAAATCTATTTTGCCCACATGACCTGGTTTGATCACACAGGTCTTGAAAGTACAATGTAAAGGTGAAACCCTGTCTTACCAACCACTTTTTTACCTCCAAATATTTTATGACACTTCTTTTTCAGGGCCGTAGCTAGCCGGGGGGGCAAGGGGGCAGCTGTCCCCCCCCCTGGACCAGTTGAGCCAGACAGATCAAGTCTGTGGACTGAGGATTTTCATTGTTCAAAGGATTTGTTTTCTTTAGACTCACTTATTTTGATTGTAGTCACTTGCACTTGTTTGCCATTTTCATGGCCGGGAAATCGGAAATAATGTTGTAAGCACTGAAAACACCTGCCTTTTCACACTTATTCGAGGACGATTTTTCGGAGACATATCTCATGACAAGTGCTGAAAATAGCGTTTCGGGGCCTCCAAATTTGAAAATTTTCTGGGGGAGGATGCCCCAGACCCCTCCACCAAGGCTCGAGCCCCCGTTTACAAAAGACCTGGCTATGGCCCTGTTTTTAAGCCCAGAAATTAACTCATCCAGTTATTCTCTGACTGAAATACTTGCTGAATGCAACAACCATTTTTTAATAATTAATCATTTAACATCAGGCCCATTGATCAGAGATCATATTAGTGGAATTCCCCTGTAAACATCAATCAACACTCTGATCCAGCTATTTGCAAAAGGTTTTTTGCCCAAAAACTAAATACAGTTGTTTCCTATTACTAGAATACGTCCTAAATGCAAAAACCAGTTGAAGCATAAATATTTTATCCACCATTAGCAATCATACTAGGGTTTTACTTTGAAAATTGTGGAGCTGTATACTGGTTCAAGTATACAAATAAATTTATTGCAAAACAAGTAAAATGCTGACAAAGAGATGGAATGGATCTTCATGGGAACAAAGGAGATGGGAAAAGCTAACAATACACAAATCAATGAGCAGAAGCAAAGCTTAATAAAAATTGTCATCATGTATTGATCAACACGTGTGTTGATTAAATTTGTTAACCAATTAATAAAGCAAATAAACATGTTCGGTGTTGCGGATCTAAAAAGACTGAGTAATTGCAATTAACAAAATTCAAAATAATTATTTGATTTGCTTTCTTCAGAATTCAACACTCGACATAAGGCAGCATTTGTCAGTTAACAAAATTATGCATCACAGTGTTGACTTAAAGTATCAAAAATTCCAAGCACAAAAGGCTTTTAACTGATGTCAAAAAAGGGCACTCTTGAAGACGGTTTATAGCATTATTTGAGCATCGGGTAACACTCTCTTCTTGCCATTAAAGCAATTGTCAGTTTTTAAAAGAGCAGCACTCCACGTCAACATACTCGTACATTAAATGTGCAAAAACTTGATCAGCAAAGGAAAACATAACAACCACCGAGTGAATTCAGTACGTTTTACGATGATCAGTTATGAAATAGTACATCAATAGATTACTGACCTGCAACCATGAGATCACCCCCTTCTGCATGCCTTGTCCACGACAAAGTATTGACGGAAGATAAAATTTTAATGAAACAACGAGATCAATCCTTAACGCCGTCAGAAGATGCAGTTTGATCCAAAATTGGACTGCCGATAAGTATATTCAGTTTCTGAAGTGTACGGCGGCCAAAATGGCTTCTTTGAAACCCACTGAAGTCAATGTTCGATTCAAACATCATTTCCAGTTTAAAAAACTGTCTAACGTAACTTCGATCATCCGTTCAAAGTGAAATAATATTGCAGTTCCCGTGCATAAACAACAACAGCCCGTCCGCCATATTGAATTTTTCAAGCGTGAAAAAGCAAGACGCATGCTCAGTAACAATTCCGTGACGCTTTTGACGTAATATCTTTAAACCAATCAGCGGTTTTTGAGACCTGTCCGGGGCAGGAGGGAGTGATGAACTCGTCGCTCGGCTGGTTCGAGGTGTCTGCCCATCGTGACGTCACGACGTGAAAAGCGCGCGAGTTTGCCGAGTCTTCAAAAATGGCGCTGGCAACTATGTTAGAGTTCGGGCTACAAACGTATTTTTTGTGCTATTAAGCTTTCAGCTAAGCTTGTTTTCTTGAGTAATGGAATTTTAGTCATCCCTTTTTTCGATATAGGTAAGTGGCTCTTTGTCTTAACGTTAAAATCACACTTAAATAATGTTTTAAGAGTCATGTTTACTCTCCGCGATCGAAGAATTATGCGGAAAAATTGTTATTGTCCGGCGGCGTCCCAAAAAGTGTGTTTATTTCAGTTATATACCACAGGGAAACTTGAAACTTGGCTACGGACTAGCCTATCGTTTAACAAAAGTACCCAAGTTGAAACAAGTGGTATAGTATTTGCCAAAAAAATGATCAGTCCGTTTGTTTAGCTGAGTATAATAGAAGGCGAACCTTGAAGGGTATGTTTAGCACTTAAAAGTTAACTTTTCTTACAGTATTTGCTTCCATCTTCTGTATAAGGAAAGAATAGTGATATTTAATTGCTAGGGAAAGAGTAATGGAACTTAGTAAATTTTTGCCACCTCATTTAACCCGTGTAAACTACACTTTTGCAGAACAACATAAAAATCTGAATCAGCTCGCAAATTATGCGGGCGCCCGAGGAAACAAGCCTTCGCTGATCTGGTTCTGTACTTTTTGTGAAAACTAATAGATATATTTGAGTACCATTTGGATCAGTGATTCAGTGATTTATTCTCAATACCTCCAGTTTCCTCTAGATTCAGTTGCTGTCCAGGTTGCATAGTGTTTTAGAAAGAGTTTGACCGTCTACTTGATCCACAACTGACGATGACCGTTTCGCAAATAAATCGAATTGGTCCTGTCATTTGATTTTCAAAGATTAATTAATTTTAAAACAGTCAAACTGAGGACCATTCTAGTAAAGAGAGAGCCTTGTTAACCCTTAACATCAGTAACCTGAGAAAGTTGGCGTTTTAGATAAACTGTGGTATTTTATAAAATTTGGCCGGAAAGCCGGCGCGTCAGCTGTTTTGCCTTGCCTCCAGCAAATGTTGTCATCTTCGTAGTTTTTACAAGATAGTTTAGCAAAGTAAGGAATTACTGTGGTCCATTATCAACTTCGAACCAAGCACATGAATTCACCGTAAACGTTTCTTTGTATTGGAGTATTCTTCTCCACATTTTAATGATGTTTAAAGCCACTGATCATTTTGATGAAATTGTTACGCAATTTTATTTTCCTAAAATTGGAAAGAGTTTATACATATAAAAGTTATGTTTTTGTCTCCAAGCGACACCTCTTAGGGTTTGTGAGATACAGCTTCTAAAAGGTGATCTTGATCACGATTTCAATCGATCGACCAAAGCGTCCATGAAATCTTTTGAGTCTTATCGCCAATTGGTTATTTTGTTTTGAGGACCAATTTGTATTAAGAATACTTTTTATGTTATAGCATGCAGCATACCTTTCGTTCTTTTATTGTTTTGATCTGTTCTTTTTGAGAAACTAGACTGTAAACATTTGCGAGGAAGCCATTTGTTAACTTTCCTTTGAAATTTGCGGGGCAGACTTATATGTGACGTCACGATGGCCAGACAGCTCGGTTTTTCATTCGCCAATACCGGTGCTTGTGCTCAGGCCCAAGTTCATCACTCCCTTCTGGACCGGGGTTAATGACCGGGGACCGGGGATGGTCCCGGGAATGTTCCACCTGGAATGGATTGCGGTAGCTCTTCTACTGGAGTGTTCTCCCCGCCCCTGGGATACAAAAAAGTGCGAGGCGCTAGTGGAGTGTTCTCCCCCGCCCCTGGTTATCTCTTGTCGTGCCGGAAGCTATAGGTTATCTAGATTTATGCTTAAACCTTACCCTTAAAAGTCTATTCTCACCCTTGATAAGAACGATTTGGAGATTGTTAGGCAAGCTTAGGGGGTGGGGGCCTGTTGGGTACTCCCTGAAAATTTGAGTGGGGTGTGTGGTGTACTTCTTGACACACTTGAAACACTTACCCTATTTTCATTTTAGACCAGAATATATGATTTTCCCAATTTTATTTAGGACCTGACCCAAAATTCGATACCCTATTCACCTGCACAGGAACTGCTTGGGTTTGCGTAAAAATTTGAGGGGGCTTCAAATTATCAATATTAATCAAATAACAAAGAGGCTGTGAGCCAACTGTGAATGAAAACGTGCAAATGCTAAATAGTAAGATGTTATACAGGTACGGTTTACATGAAGTTTGACCCTCAATTTTGGTGGGAGAGCGACGCTTATTGCTATTCCTTTGGTACGTCATTTCGAAGCCATTTAGTACAAGTTTTCAGTTTAATCCTTTTTCCTAATGATATTTACCATTTTTTGGCGAACCAAAACCTGTTTCTTAAAACTTGTCTTAAGTGTTCGTAAATATATCTTCCTGTGCTGTTTAAGATGGATTTCGAGACGTCACATTCAAATCCTTCACTTTTACCAGTCTATTGTATGTACAGCTCTATCGGATCCGGAAGTTTTGAAATAAGTTTGGGTCCTGGCCTAGCATGCATGGATAAGGGTCTCCATGCAGGATAACTGTTAGCCCTAAAACGGCCAGAAATTTAGCCGTTAGGCGCAAAAATTGAAACATTTTAACCGTCGCTCGTAAAAAAAGAGTAAGCCCTAAAATTTTTCTAGCTGCAATTTGTCATTTTGAAACTGTCAAGATTTCTTGTTAAATCAAAACTGCTATTAGTCAGTCTTGTCTGATGTGTAATGCCGTTCCGCCCTGGTAACGAAAGGAGAAGCACTGGGCCCAGGACTATTTGGACTCGTGACGCGGGAGTCTTATTCGGCAAACCCGAAGTATCTACTTATCGCGCGGCGAACTGACAAACAGCTTGACAGCTCCATGGGATTGTTAAAAAAAAGAGAAAGATCATAACTTTTTTTAGATCTTCTTCAGTTTCCTCATCTAGCGCGTGAGTTGATTGATTGCTGTATTGAAAGGTATAATCCGCAAATATCGACCTGGGGAGAAGAGCCTATATAGAAAGATACAGGGCAAAGATAAAAATCGAAGAAGAACACCGCGCTAAGAGGAATTTTTATCGACTTTCAAGGACTTCACGGTCAATATTGGAAGTTCCGTTTACGGTGTTTTGACCTTAAATTTTACCGCTTTGTTAAAATTAGCGGGAAAACCGAGAATGTATTCCACATCGATCTGGCAGCAGCAGCATGTTCTGGAATAACCCCTCATACTGATTTGCGGAAAACGTAAATAAGTTTGCTGGTACCACTGGTAAATCTGAACTACCCTATCAGTTGAACTACTTCCCCTTAGAAAAATAGAAAAAAAAAGTACATAATCATCTTCCTTTGATTTATACCATTATCTTGTCTTCCCCTCTGCCTGTGCCTCCCATATTCTCGAAACTGCGACTTTCACCACTTGTCTCTAATTTTCATAAGTTATTACGTTCCCAACAGCGTTCAAAGGCAAATTAACCACTCAAGAAATAATTTTCTGACGCCTTCCTTACTTTCCCCCGAGTTGCTGTACATTTTACTCACGCTAAAAACAATGTACCTTCGGCACTGGTAGTTTTTCTGGGGTTTATCGACACGTTTATTTGCGACAGGGTACGCGTTAAAAATGCGACAAGTATAAGCGTTTATCATTCACGGTATTTTATCCGGCGTTTTAATTGGCCGAGAGACCATTACGTCACTGCAAATAACTGCCTACGAATAATTGTCTGCTCATGCGCATTACGGTGCGAAGTTGTTTTGCTGCGAATAATTCTGCTCGTGCACAGTTAAGTCACCTGTTCAGAGCTCAAACTCAAACGCGGGCAAGTAAGCCATTAAAGTACGGAACTTCTGCGATTTTTGACAAAAAAATTTGAAGAAAAAAGTGTGAATCTTCCTTTTGAACGTTGTCCATTTGGCAAATCAGTTGATGTATTCGTTTTAAAGCAATTAATTATTGGCGAAAGCGGAGTTTACTAATTTTGGTATTTTTTGTGCAGAATATTTAAGTTTTGAACGAAATGAAAGCGCGCACTTGGTGTAGGAATAAATAATTGTGAAACAAGCGTGCTGGTTAAATGCATAAACACGTTGTCTTGTTGAATGATAAAACAATTATTAAACTCAATTTCGCAAAATATCGTGATTTGTCAGTGTCTCGCAGATCAATTATTTGCCTCTGCCTTCGGCATCGGCAAATAATTGATCTGCTCTCCACAGACAAATCACGATATTTTGCTCAACCTCGTCCAATAATTGTTTAATACTGCAAATACAACTAGTCTTAATTAACACAAGTGTTAACACGCGGAATTTAACACTTGTGTTAATTAAGGTATTTGAAATTAATGTGACTTAAATTAACGCGAATTGAAGGGAAAACTACTCCTCAACAAAGGAAATAAACGCGAAAGAGGGGGTAAAATTAGAAATGAGGGAAATTAACGCTATTAACACAAAGAAACACTTTGTGGTCAAAACTGGAGCAAAGTTATTTCCAACTGAACATAAAAATCACGAACTAAACAGGTCTTCAGGTGTGTCAGGCAATTTCTTTACAGAAATGTTCGTTAAATTCCGCCTAAATGTTGGAAAGCTATTGTTTTGTGGGTGTCAAGAATTGTACTGAATCCGGAATTTGTGATTAAAATGATGGACATAAAGGTCGCGGAAATTAACGCTCCACTTCATTAACAACACGGAAGTAAACGCTCACAAAAATTAACGCGACTCAAATTAACATGAAATTTTACAATTCGCGTTTTTAATTTGCCATAATAAGGTAGGTGCGCCGAATAAATATGCCAGGCAGCTGCCAGGCATTATGACGTTTGAGAGAGACTGGGACAAAATAGCAACCCCCAGAGAACAAGGGATACTTCAAAGATTCCTACTTTATCTGGTGCAAGGTGCTTTTAGAACGTGAGATATTCGTATATTCACGTTATACCTTGCGCTAGGACTTAAAGAACGAGCAATATTTATAAATTTCTGTGATATCTCGCGCTATGCCTGTAATAGCGAAGCCAGCGCGCTAGCGCGTCAGCGGAGCACCATTGCTAAGGAAATTTGGTAACCTATCAAGCCAAGACATTTTGGTAGTGACGTAATGGTCACGTGACCGTCCGTCCGTACGTCAGTACATCCGTAGTTCCGTCCGTCCCCACCACAGAGTTACCCTTCATACACTGGATATAACCCTGTGTTCAATCCCGTGTGGTTTTGGCGCGAAATCGCATGTTGACCCGCGTTGTAGCAAAACAAGCAAAGACAACAGAATTCAAAAACAAATTTGTTAATGAAAAAAAAAGTTAAAAAGAATACTCAGTTGTCTTTTTGGTAAAAGGGGAAAAGTTCAATTTAGGCGAAAAAAATTAGGCGATAAAGTTCAGGTCACACATATCTAATACTGATCACACATATCTAATAAACTAGAGTGATAAAATTGTTTAGTACTGCTGAGCAGAGGGAACAGCCCTTCCATCCATCATCCACCAGTGAACTTATATCACATTTTGAATTTTATTCTTAAAGTTTTAAAGTTTTTGCAGATCTAACATCTGGAGATAGTTTTCCCCATAACCTAGGCCCAAGATAACGCAAAAAAATGCTTACCGTATGTCACAGTATTATAACTAGAAATGGGGAAGTCTGACTGTCTTAAAAAGTAGGAAGAATTATGATCATTAAAAATATTACAGATATAAGTTAGACATAGTTTGTGCTTCACTTTATTCATAAGGAGGCAGATATCCTGCAAGCGCATATTCATCTGTGTTGGCAGCTCAGCCCTCTTTAGTAATCGTGAATAACTTGCATTCTTGTCTCTGTACACCGCCATCCCCCCTCTTTCTCGCAGTCTTTCTAGTTTTCGCGCATCTCTTGATTTACAAAAATGCCAGACTAAATGGCAGTACGTAAGGTACGGCAAAACTGTTCATTTAAATCTTAGCCTTTGATGGAATTAAGTTTCTAAGTCTCATGAGTACGAGGATTCTTTGACTTGCCTTCTTGCAAATCGACCTTATGTGATCAGTAAAGTTAAGTTTGGAATCTATTTTAACACCTAAGAGCTTGAGATTATTTACTGTTTTGTTTTCCTCATTGTTCACACAAATTGCATGCTCCGCACTGTCATTATCCTGACTGTAACCAATGTTTATAGTTTGATATTTCTTGAGGTTTTCCAGCGAGAAGATTAGAGTCGTACCACTTGGTAGCTGTGCGCACTATCCCTGAGCTTGTATGTAACACTAAATTGGTCACGTCCGATCTGGTAGATTTGGTGATCATCTGCATACATTGATAAGTTTGTCGTTACACAGTAAGACAAGTCATTGAAGATATTCCCGCATAGTAGCGGGCCTAGGGCGGAACCCTGGGGACAAACACGGCTGATCGTCCTGCATGAGCATACATCACTTCCTAATTTCACACGGTATTTCTGGTCACTCAGATAGCTAATTAGAAGTCTTACAGCGCTATTCTGAAAACCATATGCTCTGAGCTTGCTCAGCAGCAATGGCGGATGTAGTGAGTCAAAAGCCTTTGACAAATCGGTCGATAGAATGCTCACAACTAGTTTGTTGTCCCTCGCCTTTCTCTATCCCTCCAATAAGTTAATCAGAGTTGTCTCACTGAGATAGTTCTTCAGCTCCGATTTTCATGACTTTTCCCGGGATGCCATCACAGCCAGTAGCCTTGTAAGTGTTGAGCGACTCTAAAACAGCTAGGACTTGTCCCTGCTTTTAGAACGAGGGATATTCGTAGATCACACTAGGAGCTTTTACATCGAGGGATATTCATATATGCTTGTTATATCTCGCGCTAGGTGCTTTTAGATCGAGGGATATTTATAGATTCACGTTACATCTGAGACAATTAGCCTGAAAAGACTGAAAAAAAAAATCGTATTCGCACGAAAAATCGTTGAGGCTGCAAAATTTCGCCAACTTTGTAGAACCTGCTAGCCGGCTCCGGCAAGTCTCTGGTATTTAACAAAAAAAAATCGTTAAAAGCGTTAAATTTGTAAACCTTGCATATCTCAAGACACCCAACTATGAAAGGCCAAGTTCCCAAAAATAACTTGTATCCGGATAAGCGCTCCGGCTGTCACGTTTTAGCTCTTCATGTCTTTCTTCCTCTAGTCTTGAGCAACTTTGGCGTAGTCAGAACTGACTGCAGTTGTGACCACAAGTGACTACACCTGGCTTCACAACATGATAATTTCATCCCGCATCTGATTCCAGTATCCATGGTACCAACCATCCTTTCTTAATTTTTAGCCCAGATTTACATCCTACCAACCCCGATTCTCAGATGATCTCATGTCGCTCACTGTCACTCGACTTTCTGATATTTGGGCAAGGCAAACGAGATGTCCAGTCCTGGTCCCTCTGACAGCTCAACAGAGAGGCCAGAACAGGACTAAAAATCTTCTACATGTAGGAGCGTAAGTGGTCAAAATTGGGCAAGACTGAGAAAGGCTATTGAACTACAGAGGTTTAGGTCGTAAGGTCGGAAACAATCTGTTCACTTTATAAGCCACATTTTATCACTGACCAATCATAACAGCAAGGGAACAAAATTTTTGTGGTGCGGGACCACTCTCCCCCACAGAGGTTCGGGGGGGGGGGCGTTATAATGGTCCCCACAGTGGATTCCCCTTCCCAAAAAACCTCTGTTCCTCTGAAGAGGAGAGAGGGAAAGGACTTAGTCCTGTAGGCAGGACAGAAGAAAATTGAAATCGTTTGGAAATCAGAATCAAACACAGAATATCGTTAAAGACAGGTCTCGAGGAGGATTCCAATTGGTGTGGGATGACAGTGGCGCTCTACTTCTATACTTCTTCAGTTTAACAGGGTTTCAAGCAATTATATAAAAAACAGACAAACAAAATAAGATTATTTAAGTCTCCTCTGTCAGTTAAGCAAGTGCCGATTTCATTTCTTTGACGCTCATAAAAATAACCGTGTCACGGACAAGATCTCGTGGTCATCGCACAGGACACCCAGGCTCATGAGCAGATCGCTAGTTTAGGCAGGAAACTAAGAATGATGACAAATAGCCAGTTAGATTTACATATCGGATCACATATTGTCCTTGTGTTATGTCTTGACCATCTCAAAACCTTTCAGCCGCATTCCAGCTGCATTCCAGGAACGTGCCTAGGCACGTCTGGCCGACTCATAAAATGCAACGCGCATTCCTGGTTTGTCGTACGTCGGTTCACTGAGTCTCCGCGCGGCCTCTGAACAATCGGCCTCGTTATGGCGCGGTCTGTGAACAATGGGCTTGCTGTTGTAATGACTTAAATAATGACCTTTAAACGTTGTTTGTTTTTGGGGGGTCATTTTCAGATATAAAGGGAGCGTTACTTGGGGGTAATTTAACTCTTATGAAAGTGGTTTTTAAACAGCATCTTTTTGAGAGAAAAAAATGTAGGTTCATTGATTTTCCGGAAAGCTGAGACTACTAAGTAGTTAGCCTGCGAGATCGTCAATGACTCATGGAGACTATTGCTAGTAGTAGTTACACAGTGCTTCCAACTCGACACGTTGCCAAAGCGATCATAAACTCCATTCTCAAGTCCCCCCGATGACCCAAAGCAGAGGAACGAAGATATTGTCGGCATTCGAACAATGGCCTTGTTGTCATCATGACGTAAATTAAAATGGACCTGCATCGTTGTTACGATAAAAATATATTGCAATTAGCCTGGACTCGTGTTGTTAAGATCCGAATGGAGCCCTTGCCTGAAGGCTGAAACATTTGTTGTGAATGCCTAAGGGCCGTACTTAACGATATCACGGTTTAAGAACGATTTATTTCTCCAGGTAAAGCCACATGCACAGCGTTTTCTCCTGTCTCGCTAGAAGTAGAAGTCGTACAGAGGTCATCGGTTACAAACAAACAGAGTTGTCAAGTTGCATACATTCAGGCATAACTAATCGATGATCAATGCCATCAATTGGTAATCAATGAGTAATCGATGGGTAATCAGTTGATTAGTCATTGAATATTGGCGATGATCAATGAGTAATCGATGACTAATCGAAGCCCAAAAATTTTGTGGCCTATCGATTACTCATCGATGACATCGATTACTCATTGATGTAATTGATTACCTATTGATGTTATTGATTACTCATCGATGACCCATCAATTACTCATCGACTATTACACTGCGCACAAAAGACACATTTCTTGCTTTCTTGTACCATTTTTTTTTCATCGGTGATTATTTTATGTGTTAGACTTATTTTTCTTTATAACTGGCGTTCCTGTTGACGAAATTACACCTTCACAAAAGGTCAAATAACCTTCAAGAATGTTGCTTAGGGAAGGTACGTTTTTTCTTGGGGGGGGGGAGGGCTGGGGAATTCTGGTATTTTTTTCCCAAAAAAGTGTTGGCCCTCCCCTGCGTTTTAACAAAAAAACTCCTGACCCCCACCTTAAGGTGACTGACAAAAGTGCGACCCTCCCCTCACTACTACATGGTATGTTCCATGCTGTAGAAACCTCGAAACGTTTCGCTTGTGAATGCAAAGTGTTGGATTATGAATATATCTCCATATTGAATGTGTGCGCGCTGAAACAAGGAAAATGCGAACAATCAGTGTAGGATATTTACGTTTTATAGCTGAAGTTTGAATATGGAAGTATAAACTTTGAGTATTATAAAAGTTTTGAACATAAAATATCTTAAAAGGGAAAATACACGCGCTTCTTTCGCTGACTAGCCGGCATTGCTGTTGGTTATTTTAACGGAAAGGTTTATTTGTTTAGCATGTGAAATCTGCCTCTCAAAAACAAATATTTCCTACATTTCCGAATTCTGTTAAAGGCACATATTGGCAGTAAGAGTTTGACTTCTATTGTGCAGGACAGTCAGAACAACATTCAGCCAGCCTCTGACTCAAATTCAATGTCTGACAGTTACAGTGACAGGGTAGAGTGCATTGTTGGATCTACCAGTAACTCTTCAGAACTAAGCGACTCAGGAGATCAGGCAACGGATAGCCAACAGCAAGAAGCTGAAGAAACGATACCCGAGTCAAGTAATTCTCGATACGGACGCAAAAGGACACGAGCCCTCCGAGAAAACTATGTGCCATGGCATAATATACATGTAGAAATGTAACCTAGTACCTATAATAAAACACCAAATTAAATCAAAGTAGGTGAAAAGAAAAACTTAATCTGTAAGAAAAATGGAAAGCAACATCACAAAAATTCTAATTAAAAAATTCTGGAAAAGATGTGTGACCCTCCCTTGAATAGCTCACATGAGGTATGGCCCTCCCCTTTTGGTGCTCACTTTCACTGATGACCCTCCCCTCTGAGGCCCCAGACCTCCCCCCCCCCCCGCAAGAAAAAACGTACCTTCCCTTACATGGAAAAGGAAACGAGCGGCTTCATCAACTACAAATACAAGAACCAAATTCTCCCATCTGCAAAAAATGGCCCTTGAGGCCCTGTTTAGAGAAAGCAGATACCCGTCTCAAGGAGTAATAGAAGAATTTGCTAGGTTGAACAACCTTGACGGGGCAACCGTCAAGGTTTGGTTCAATAATATAAGACAACGAGATACGGGGGAACAAAATACAAATGAAAATAGGCCTTCTGACGCTTAACACATTGTAAGCTTAATTGTGAACTTAATTGCAAGCTGGATAAAATAAAGCTGGAAACATCTGTTTACATTTAATAAGTTGTTTTTATTTTGTTCTTATTTGCCAAATAAGGTTTTCAGCCACGAACTGATATCGATGAATAATGAATGAAATCAATGACTAATCAATGCAATCAATGACTAATCAATGCAATCGATGACTAATCGATGACCAAAAATTTTTGTGGCCTATCGATTAGTCATAGATTACTCATTGATCATCGGCAATAATCAATGACTAATCAACTGCTTACCTATCGATTACCTATTGATTACTCATTGATTTCATTGATGTCATTGATGACATCGATTAGTTATGCCTGAATACATACATTTAATTCCTTACATACCGGAAGCGCAAATTGTCCATAACAGGTCACCAGAAACCACGAAATACTAAAGTTAAACCTTTTTCCCTTAGGAAAAGGGGAGGGGAGGGGGGTGAGAGACTATCCGCCGCCTGTAAATTATTCAAAATTTCTTGTTTATTCTTTTCTTAATAGAGAAAAATTATTCCATTCGTGTTTCCTGTGTTCTCTTGTTAAAACCATCCTTCCTATGTACTTCTTGAATAATAATCACCAATGGACATAAGATGGAAAAGGTGAATTGAATGATCCAACACATAATTCCATTTTCAGTGGCACCAGCAAACTGAAACATTGCAACATACAAGTATTGCCAGTATTATGTAATCAAAACCGGAAATCGACTGTTCTCATCGACTGCATGTGCTTCACAATCAACACAAGTATAATCACAATTTGCCTTTCACAAAAATCTATTCCAGATAAGAACACATATAGCTGTTTGCTGTTATCTAGCCCTACTTCTCTTAAATTTTACTGCAACATATTGAATATGTACCGAGCGGGAAATTATTGATAACAACACAAAACAGCAGGACCCCAGACAAACTAGTTATCTGATACATCAGTGCCTAAAAATATCGAAAGTGTCTCCAACTTAGCCCGATGATACAGCAAAGTTCCTCTCTTGGGAATACCAAAGATCTCACAAACATCAGTGAATCTGCATGAGAGCTCGCGAAAATAACCATAGGAATCTGCCAATTCCACCACAATATCTTGTAGTTTCTATCACAACCAGACAAAAGACAGACAAACCTCTCTACAGAGGCACCCTTAGGACAGTATTTACCAGCCCTTGAAGAGAGGTACTTGTTGTCATAAGGTTTCATAGGACTTAAGTGCACAGATCACAAGTTGGGAGGAAAAACAGCTGTTAGAGAAATACGGCTGTTATCAGGAGGACGTGAGTATTGGTGGAAATTAACTGTACTTGTCTACCAAACAATGATGTCTCGCAAAGAAGAATTATAATCGAGCCATCTGGGAAACACTAGAGATCATAACATCATTCTAAATCAGGAATTTATTCTTTAAATCTTGTACGGCAAGCAAAAGTAGTCTTTAAAATAGCAATAAAGTTCATCAATTCATATCCCAAAGTTTCTACCTGTCTACTTACAATGACTTGACTACTGCACAGAGACACTGCTGAAAACATCACGCATCTTAGCTGTTTTTAAGCGCCCATGCAATGTTCTAACTTTGTACTGTTAATTATTCAGTTTCCTTGCATTTGCCCCTATTTTCATAGTGTTGCTGAGATTCAGTAGCAGATCCAGATGTTTGTGAGCAAAGGGGGGCAGGGTAAAAACACAAGATGAAAATTATGTGCAAAAAATGTGGGGGGGGGGTAGCAAAGGTACTTTGGGCTGTATTTGCTTTGAAAAAAGAGGAGACCCACTTCACCTAGATCTGCCACTAGATATTTGATTAGATTACTTCATTATCCAAGGTAGAAATATTGCAAAGCAATTACTGCAGTTGAATTTTAGGAGTAATCAGAAAGCTATGCTAACCTTCTGCACATTCCAGGTGTTCAGATTGGAAAGGCAACACACGAAACAAAAACATTGTGAGCGCTGCACTCCTTTCCCAATTTTTCTGCTCACAATGTTTTACCTCACATGCCACTTTTTATTACTCCCTAGAACAGGCTATGTTCAGCCTCTATGTTTACAACTTCTTGACAGGTTCAGTAACATTGTTGCTGTAAATGTATGCAGTAGAACCTCTTTACAACAACCAAGAGTAGGTGCATAATTTACTGGCAGTTGTAAAGGGGTGATGATGAAAACTTCCAAGTTCAACTGTAGTACATGAATGTGGTACTGGCATCTCCTCTGTAGTATGGCAAACTAATTATAGTAAAGCTCCAAGTTCATTCCGTCATGTATTTCATCTGAAGCAGTAAATCAAGGAAAAAACACAGACACAAATATTGTACCCTGCTTAGGAAGCTAACATAGATCTTGATCTTGAAAAGACAACTTCGTCACAAGTTAGCCAATCAGGGAATGTGAAATTTGCTTGACATTCGTGCCTGCTGCCAAAAGGTTTGACATTTGTTACCCCTTGTCATGTAAATCCTACAATTCAATTTGCTGGCTTAGTGGAACTGAAGCTCTCTTCTTTCTCTCCTGCAAACTTTACAGATCACCACCTTACTTACTACTTAACGTTAGACAAGAATATGGGAGCCTTAGAAAGAAAGATGAACCATGCACTGCCTTTCCAAACATTTTGAAATCTGCTGTACCTTCCAGTATTCAATGTTGGAACAGAACATGCATTCACTAATAAATCCATTGGCTGCTTTGCCATTGTGGCTCATTGGGATTTATACTGGGAAAAATCTATTCGCTCTTGTTTTTGCAAAATCTTTTCTTAGTAAATTGAATGCATGTTTTACATAGGAGATAGTGACTGAGAGATTCTGAATGAATTTATATTGATACAAGTGACATGTCTACACAATACTGACATCAATTGAAGGGGTGTGGGGAATATGGCCCTAAGTGACTCCCGATCAAATATGAAATTCTCCCTTTGATTTACAAGCATACACAGGGCAAATTGGAAAGAGAATGTAGCAATTCATCAGAAGTCACTTGGGACTTTATTCCAGGCATCCCTTCAATTATATTATTTTTGTCTTTTTTGTGGTAGCAACACCGTACAGCAAAACAAACCAAAGTGAGCCTTCTTTTCTGTATGCAACATTACAAATCCATATCACTTCAGTCAGTGTGAACAGAGGAAAGGCTACAGCTACAACAGTGGAAATGTACATACAAATTTTTGGAAAACCTTGCAAGAAATCAAGCATCTTCTTTACATTGTTTTGAATTCTCCAAGCTGGCAGACCTAGCAAGTACCACAGTCATATTGTTTGCTTTCTCTGGAAACCTTGAACTGCCAATGGAATTGGCATTTTAGAACAATATAAGATACATCAACTCACGTCACATCTGTCAAGCTGCCTGGTGTTAATTATTTCATGATCTTGAACATTTTTTTGGCAATTTCCCTTCTAGAGGAAGTTACAATGAAGAAAACAAACGGTGCACACAAAAAGCACCATCAACACTTAAAATACTTTTTGAGGAGGCCTGACCATCAAACAAAAGCTTGCACTATGATGATTGAAAAAGTTTGTTAGCTGGCCACTGTAAGATGTGTCACACATTAATATCCCAGAATAAAACCAGATCACTTCTGGCAGAAATTTTCATGATCTTGAGATGGTCCATTCACATGGTAATGGATGCTGGCTTGAAGTTAAAATTTCTTTTTTCGAAATTTAAAAGAGTTTGCATGTTAACAAAGGATACAATCTTCAAGTGTTATGTGATCTTTAAATATGGTGTACCTGTAAAAAAAGGAAAATCAATTTTCAAAAATTTGGACCAGTCATTCAGGTCAACCCTCACTCATCAATACTGCAAAACAGAGAAGCTCATTAATCTGAAACTCACTTATCTCACCAGCAACAGGCCAGAAAAATTAACAGGGTGGCTGGATGAGAGATTTTATACATAAGAAAATGATCAAGGTGCCATTCATTTGTGTGACAACAAAATACAAGGAAGACATAAGACAGGGTTCAATTGCATTTACAGGACTAGTTCAGTTTATCACATAGGGGGTTGGTGGTACATACTGGTAGTCAAGAGTGGAAAGGAAGCACTACAAATAGTTAATTTTTAAAATAAAGGAAAAAATTATCAAATTCATTAAATTATCAAAATCAATAAATCAAATTAATCAATAAATTAAAATTAAAAACAAAGAACCATGCTCCAAGACAACAACAGGACACATACCATTTCTTGAGTACTATCCTGTCCCATCTGGTTCCTGTCTGTGCTGCAATAAGTTTTTTCAAATCTCCTACTGTATCATCAGGACTAAACTAAGAGTCAAGGATTCTCAAATGAAAGCAAGACTCCATATCATAATATAGTAACATAAAACAAGGTAAAAAAGTCTAAATTCTTTGCCTTTGCCTTTGCCTTGTGTTTTACAAAAGGGACAACAGACAGTATCCACAACTCTTCACTCCCAACAGTGCCCAAGGAATTGAACCAGCATTCCCAGATTCACTATAGCTTAATGTTAAGAAACAAGTTAAGAACATAATCATCACGGCATGTACAGCTGAATGGCTTTTATGTAAGAGCTCATTCTTTAGAAAAGAGTTTCGTTGTCTCCCCCTAAAACACCTTACATTTTTATTTACTTTGAGTTAGCTCAAAATATTTTGAGGTGGATGTTAGGATACATGAATGGGAAATTTACAGAACTGGTATACAATCAGAGAAATAGCCTCCTATAAGTATCTGTACATTATGGGGCATTTAGACAGTTAATCAATACACTAAATATTCATGTATTTAATATCCTAAGCACATGCACATAAAAACAATTGCAATAATACTGCCATACAAAAAAGAAAGAAAAACAGCAAAATACTGGTAAGTGGAGATAGGACAGGGGGACGGGAGCCCTGGAGGCTGGGGGAAAGGAGGCAGGAGGTATCAGGAGGTGGGAGTAGAGGGGGTGGGAAGTGACAGAAAAAGGGGGAAATTATGAAAATATTTGCAATATTTTGCAATCAAAAAGTACAAAGAGGTGGGAGGCAACAAAAATTAAGGTGGCAACTGGGTTTAAAGGGTACAGGACAGGGTTGTCCACAACTTTTCAAGTAGCTGGCAAAAGTGTCCAAGTAGCCGGATAGTGATTATCGAGCACTGAAGGCGATCCCTTCTAGGGGTGTCTGGGGGCATGCCCCCCCCCCAGGAAATTTTGACATTTTAAGTCCCCAGAAATGGAATTTCCTTGATTCTGAGCCCAAATTTCCAATAATGTCAGTTCCAAAAGTAATCGTAACTTTTCAATTTTATTTGTATAAACTCATGCCTTCAGTGGTTTTCTGCATGTAATTTCCAGAACTCAACGTAATGAACTAATTATTCTGTATCTCTGTGCCAACCAGATTATTTTTAAGTCAATAAACTGCAATGGGAAATAAGTTTCATTTTCATATATCTGCGCCAGTAAAGGAACAAATACTTTCTTTTTAAAAAAAATATTATCAGAAAAGTAGCCGGCAAAAACGACCCAAGTAGCCGGTTCATTCTGCCGGCTGCGGCTGTTTGGGACAACCCTGACAGGAGGCGGCAACCTTGCACCCCTCTGTCCCCCCCCCCTCCCCCCCCAATAATACTTCAATTTGATATCAACTGAGTTGGTACAAGGTGAACTGGCTGCTGTAAAGACATTCAAAGGCTGAGGTTGTCAGCATTAGCACTTATTAGAATGAATCCCTGAATGTATTTGGCAAACCTAATTTATTCCAATTTGGCTTACCTCATTCCTTTTTTCAATTTTTTTTTTTTCATTTTTAGATCTATTACCATAAGAAATTAAAGTAATTATTTGATGAGTTGCAGCTGTGGTTATTAAAAAGGATACTTGCACTTTACCCTGACTTTCTTTCCAAGTCGGTCATTGCAAGTGATTTCAATCATCTTTGGACTGCAGCCCTAATGAATCCCACAAAATGACAAAACAAATGTTACTGACCTAGTAGGGTTAAAAGATTATAGTGTGGCTCACAACTATTACATTTATGTGCATAATAATATACATGAAAAAATTACTCGATTCTAATTGGCTGAGAGCAGTGCAGTTCAGTTGTAACACCAGTGCAAAAAGTGTAACACCAGTGCAAAAAGTGTAACACCAGTGCAAATTACACATCGATATTCTGGATTATGATTATTAAACGAACCGCTTTGAGTTCGTAGCATTATCAGCTGATCTTCATCAGCCAATCAGTAAATAAAGTGTCAAATCCGCGTCAAATGCTCACTTCCTGTCTGCAGTAAGATCTTCCGGCACTTCCTCCACGCGAATTTTTTCATGTTTATATTATTAATAAGTAATCATACGGTTTTTCTCGTTCAATTTGGAATTAATTTGGACTTGTGAGTTTTTCAAAAAGCTGAAATTACACTCGCCGAAGCGGCTCGTGCAATTTCAGCTTTTTGAAAAACTCACTCGTGCAAATTAATTCCATATTGAACTCGAAACCGTATGATTACCTATACTAAAAGTAAAAGAATAAACTTAAAGAATTATACCCCAAAAGGAACTCACATTCAATTAAAAGTGACTGAAGATGCAGAAAACGACCCAAAACCAACCACCACATACCTGAACCCCCAACAGTGGGGAAAAAATTTGAAACCCCTTCCTTCCCCCCCCCCCCCCCCCCCGCCTCCACCTCACGAAAAAAAAGAGCGGATCCGTACGGATAGTTCGCAGTTATTCAGAGGTTTGTTTGTCCCCCTTGTAACTGTCTTTGGTGTTCTGTTGGGTTATCAAGAGTTTCCTATAATTAAACCCTTTAAGAAGTTACTCATGCAAAATTCGCCAATAAAATAGATTTAAGCATACTTCTAAACTAACCTTTCAAGTTCAGGAATGAAATTCGACGTCTCGAAAGCCTTCCACAAATAACTTGCAAATCCTTGCGTTCAGCAATCGTCAAACGGCTGTGCTCCAAAAAGAACGTCGTGTAACGCACCATGTACTGTCTGCCTAACCTCGGTGGAAGGAAAACAGCCAAGTAGACCAAATAGAAGGCGTCAGGGTATTTTTAAACTAAATTTCACAAGAAATAAAATATGAAACAAAAAAGTAAGCGAAAGTATAACGAACCCTACCTTAAGTTAGAAAACACACTGTTCGTTGCGACATTTAGTTTGCGTTATGTGAGTCAACTGTCCTTGCAACGAAGCCTGCTGAACCGTGAGAGTGAGGCTCAACTGAAACTGAATCCAAGATGGCGTCGTTCGGGGAAAGGTTGCACGCAGGATTGGCATCCAAGAATTTGGCGTCATTCGGTGCAAGTTTGCACAGTGGGTACAACCATCCCGCTACACGGAGCTGGCAAAGCACGAACACAGAAATAACCAGCAAGAACTTGATCTACCCTCTCTTTATTTCGTGAGTACAATATGGGACGCATTTAGCTTTTTAGGCGGTAACATGAGCAATAGCGCGCGCCTGCCTCCCTGGTAGACATTTCTTTAATGAAAAAAATCTGGAAAATCTAAGATCTTCTGTTTTCACGCAGCATTTTTTTTTTGTCAAACTACGTAGTTTCATTAAATTTTGTGTTGTGAAGCTATTTATGAAGTTGTTTGTTTGTTCGTTTGTTTGTTTGTTTTTTTGTGAAAAGCACTGAAAATTGCAAAGTTGTGCGATACCGGTAATGGGATTAGTCAAAGACATGCATGAAGAGGCTGTGTTGTTTCATGCTCATTTTGAGGAAGGAAGTTCAACAGGGTATGAACAAGAATACAGTAAAAAGTTGACATGAGAAATTATTTTCTTGTAGGGATGAAAAAAATGCGTATGAAGAAATATCAAGCCTTCCTGGACAATACAGGTAAAATATAACAGTGACTGTAGTTGATGGCAGATGAAAAAATGTACACTTGAGCACTGTAGAAGAGAAGGAGAAGACAGACCAGACCAAGGAGGGAAAAACCATCTAATGTTACTGGAACAGGGCAGATCACGTAATCTTCCTGCTTCTCGTTTCTTAGACCTTATTCCTCCCCCTTTCTTACCAGTTTCCCTCCCTTTCAATGTGTCCTAATAAAAGCACATTCAAACATTTGAGAAGTCCCAGTTTTAATCAGAATAGAATATTGGGTGGCTTGTCAAGGGTTTGTTTCACAAAAATGTTGTAATATTCCATGAGGGTTCCCAGTCCTTGAAAAGTCGGCTTTACCTCAGTATATCAAAGAACCTGTGAGACTCACGGATCACGGAAAACAAAGGAAACAAAAAATTTGTATAGCATAACAATAGCTAACAAACAAAGAAAATCTGTTCAGGTTCTTATACCGCGGTAAACCTGAGAAGTTGTTTAAAGCACTTGGCTACTGCCTAAAGCTTTCATCAGCAGGGCTCCATATGTCATATGTTTCGAATATAAGTGACTGTCCACTGGCTATTGTTTTGTTGGTGAATGAAGATAGACCTCAAGCACATTTGCAATAAAAGGCTTTTTGTTTTTGGGAGACTTAATTCCTTGCACTGCTAGTGTTTCTAAAATAATATTACTTGACTGTTGTATTCTTCAAATTATTTAAGGTTTGGCATTAATAACATAGAGAAGGTAGTTTCACCCTTGGTGGAGAAAGGTCTCAAGTCAGTGTTATTGTTTGGAGTTCTCACAAAAGAAGACAAGGTATATTAGTTTGCTTTTAATTGGCTTTAAAGGAAAGACTAATGTTCATATTTGCAATGCAAAACAAAACATGACAAATTTTCCATTCTTTTTAATTGCCTGCTATTTCTTGTTATGTTATGTCGGTAAAAAGGGTGTGTCCCAATATACACCTTCAAATAGTTATCACAGTTAATAGTTCTTGTGTAATATTAGGGACTTTAAGCAACTAATACAATAGCGTAACCAAAACGTCATGTATATAAATAATTCACTTTTTTCACCTTCCATATGATTAGCCTAAATTATTCATTTTGTATGAGGTGGCAGAGCTATCCAGGAAATGAATTCATGGAGATGGCAAAACTAAGGACTTTGCAGAAAGAAAAGACACCATCATATGTTCAGATTCTCCATAACAGCTTAAAATTGGTCATCTCACAGTACAAAAGAAATGTACAAAAATGTACATTGCATGTGCCGAGCCATTGGTTAAAGCATCTGTTTTTGTGGCATTTTCATTGCAGTCACTGTCATAGTTGCTTTAAGTCCCTTTTATTCAGTGCAACCTACATGTACATAGTACAAAGGGGACAACATGTGCCCCTTGCTGCCTACCATTGCAAAGCATTTTGAGAGGAATGAATAAGTAATCATGGAAGCAGACTAAAGTTTAAGCAAGGGAGAACATCATGTTTGTAAACACAGTCTTTATAGTTACTGCAATTAATTATCAGTTGTGCTTCTCATCAGCTTTGTCATCAGGTGAAGCTGTCACATTTAATTAATGGACCTTTTTTCCTCATGGTTTAGAGTGACGATGGCTATGTTGCAGACAGTGATGTATCACCTGTGATCCTAGCCACAAAGAAGCTGCATTCTTTGTATCCTGACTTACTGATCTGCTGTGATGTTTGTCTTTGTCCTTACACAAGTCATGGACATTGTGGTAGGCTCACATTATTTTAATACAGTGGAACCTCGATTTTGCGATATGGCAAGAGGACAGCAAAGTCATATCGTTAAATCAGGATATCATAAACAAACTGCCAATTTAACGATGTGGTGGCAAAGCAACTAAAAATATTGTTACATTGGGCTATGGTTAATAATGACTTTTTCCAAGGGCAATCGATAAAATCAACAAGTCTCTGCAACGTGATACCTGTACTGTATGTATTTTATTGCAATGGACAAATGAATCACAAATGCAACAACCGAAACATGTTCTTCTGCAGCAGTGGAACAAGTGAAGAGAACTACTAAAAGACAAGGAGGACAAGGATGAGAAAGTGGCTTAGATACAGTAAATAACCCTTAGTATGACAAGCTGTTGACAGAAATGCTAGGCTTATGCCCTACAGGACAAAGGATTACTGTAACTAAATAAAACTTTAATTGATAGGTGTTTGTCACTCTTTTACGGTATGTGATATTAATTATATCGTTGTAACAGGAAAAACTTAACATTTGGGTCGCTAGATTTCCATTGTTATACCGGGAATATCGTTGAACTGAATATTGTTAAATCAGGATTCTGCTCCATACAATCTACTGTAACTTTTGCCAGGACACAGAATGTCGATCGTTAAATCGGGAATATCGGCAATCATAAAATGGGGGTTCCGTTGTATTAAGGTTTGAAAATAATCACATCCTTTTTAAATAGCTGGCACTTTAAGAATGTCCTGTATTTTAAAAAAGCTGAATTCACAAGCAGCTCATGTGGCAGGAACACTGGTGTTTTGTAGCATGAAGTAGCTAGGAGTATTACTAATACCCCCCCCCCCCCCTGGATGGATGCTAGTCCATCACAGGATACCCAGCATAAGGTGACTAGGAGTATCACTACTCCCCCCTGGATGGGATGCTTTCATTGGAGGCTATTTTTGCTGATTGATTGCTGGATTTCTTTGTGGTGATGCCATCTTTTATTTTCATAACAGATGGCATTGATGGCAAGCGAAAGAGAGTGGGGTGCAAGAGGCTCTATTAGACTGTCCTCTCTTCCCTTTTTGGCTTTTTTGACTTGCTCCAACTCTTCATCCTAATCTACTGAAATATTGTGGTTTAAACACTCAAAGTAACTAAACTAACTCATTTTGTTAGTTATAAATTCTTGTTCACTTAATGTTTGTAGAAAGAAATTTAAAGTAGATAAACCAGCTGCTGTACATAAACCTACATTTTGAGGTCAATAAAATATTGTCATATTTTGTTATCAGGCATTTTAAACAAGGATGGCTCTATCAACAATGAAGCAAGTCTCAAAAGACTTGCTGAAATATCTTTTGCTTTCGCTAAGGCAGGTACGAAAATTCTACCAACACTAGTACTCTCATTGTTGTGGCTGTCATTAGATATCCTGAAAGCTTTTGAACAAGTTTTGGAAGTTGCATGGCCTCCTTTTAGGAGAGATTCAAGGCCTAGAAATGCCATGCAATGCTGTACGCATTGTGGACATTTTCGTAATGTGCGTTCTAGAAATTTCACGTGAGTGTCCACCTCTGAAATTGTCCCATGTAACATTGCATCAAATATAACACAAATAGAATGGTTGGGAAGCTTAAGAAATGGACTCACCGGTTGAAACTTTGTGATTCAAAATGTTGAATGTGAGTCTTAAGGCTTGCTAGTCGTTTGTTAAGACATTAGTAAGAGCAAGCCATCTGGTTGGTTTCAAGACCAACTTGTGTGCCATCGCAAAGGAATAGATACCCTGCGAGCAGAGGCCCTTCAATCTTCCTAGATAAGTCGGGGAATGGAGGGAAACCGTTGATCATTTTCTGAGATGACATAAGCAAAGTCTATAGAGAGAATAATGCTCAACTTAGAAAGCACTGGAAGAATCGTGTTCATCCAACCTTGGAATTAGATCCAGTATTGGGTTGAACTAAGCTATTTATTCAGCCTAACTGTTGTAAAGCTGTTTCTTTTAAATTATATTTAAAGCACTTTATGTAGTACAATTAAACATTTTGCATGCCTAGGCTAAGGGACCTTGTTAGGGTAGAATTGCTGACCAATCAAATCTTCTTCTTTGCAGGTTGCCATGTCATAGCCCCATCAGATATGATGGATAACAGGGTAGCAGCGATCAAGAGTCTTCTACATAAGAAAGGCTTTGGCGGAAAGGTGTGGTGCACTCTAATGTTGATTGGATTGTTTTTATGAGCCACTGACTTGCCTGCTCAACCCCTACAACACATAAGGAACCCACACATCAAAATAATAATATTTAGTTAAATCTCATAGTGTATTTCTTTACCCAAATGGTGGACATTAGAATAGTATTGTACATGTTGACTAGATCCAGTACCAAGAAACCCTTGGAAACTGTTTGAAACCCTGGTTAGGAAACTTTAGTTGTGGCATTTGATCTCAAGAATTTCCAAACTTAATCAGTCATTTCAGACTACATACTTGTTGGGTCCCGGAGCTCACTCTGCAAGTCACCGGATAAAGAGGAAATTAGCTGAAAAGCAATATCATCCAAGTCTATGTTAATCAAACCAGGCTTTTTTGCCTCCATCATTCTGGACTAATGATTCTCTGTAAATTCAATTTTGATGAATTGTCAGTGAGTTAAATAATTGATTAAACAAACTTTTATTTATTTTTAAAGCACATGTGAGAGTGCTATGAAGTGAGCAAATGCCCAGTTGGACAGGGGAAGTTTAATGGGGCATTTGCTCACTTCTTTGCACTCTCACGTACAACTTAAAAATCTATAATCTCATTCCACAAGTGCTACGTGGTACCTCACATTGTTTGCAAAACTTTTATTTATGTTTAGCCACTCTGTGTAAAGTAAAACACTGTCTTTTGTTAGGTTGCAGTAATGAGTTACAGTGCAAAGTTTGCTTCTAGTTTCTATGGTCCCTTTAGGTAAGTTAAACATAGGCACGCAATGCGCACAGAGCCAATGACATTTTTTTCTTTTTTGTCACTATAATATATGGTGAAATTTATCCTGACAACCTATGGGTTTTTACACCTGCGGTAAGTCCCACCTTAACCCCTCAGCCCCGCCTTCCCCCGCCCCCACCAAAAAATCTTGTGGTTATCCACTATAATACCTGGTCATGATCGAGCAGCGGGACTATGTGACAAAGTAAATATAGTGTGACATCAAAATTGCGCATGAAGTAAAGAAACCGAAGAAGCTGTTTGTTTCACTGTTCTTCAAAGACAACATAGGCAAAAACACTCACCGTCGAAAAATACTGCATACTTAATTTAGGCAAAGAAACAGTGGAAAGTTAGCAATGTTACTTCAGAAATAAAATGTAAGTTGCAGTTGAACCTTTTAATTTCTTTGTTCTACTGGTGAATATCCATTACGTTTTCAGAGCTCATGGATGGTCAACATTCGATAGAGTGCCATTTTGACGCTCTGCGTGATTTGCATGACATGACTTGTTTTACTCGTACTACCAGGCAGCTCTTAACAACCTCTAATTTCATTGGACCTTGGTATCACTCAGCTCTATTGTTTTCTGGGCTAGGGTCCATTGTTCTGTTGTTTTCTCAGCAAATCAGAGACGACCTTGTAGGAGCTGCATACCGCCATTTAATTTGTTGGTTTTCAGACCTTTCAATCAACCACCTACGTTCTATGTATTGCCAAAACAAGAGTCTGCCATCAAATGTACGTTTCTTGTATGAACAAAATTTTCTTCGAAATCGGTACGAACTAGCGTTTACAAACACGACTGAGATAGTTTTGCAACTATATTTATTTCCCTGTAGATTGAAGTTGCTTGCTTTGTAGTCAAGTCGGCTTTAATAATGCTCGTCTTTTTGCTTTGTAAATCGACAAAAGTATGTTTACATTTGTAAATTTCCCACGTCATGGTGCAAAATTATTTTTAGCTCACATGTTTGTTTTGGGTCTCAACCTACAGCAGAATAAATTTCGTTTGCTTTGCCTTCGAAAAGTACGAAAATTCAGCTCGCTCTTACAAAACCTGCTCGTTTTCCAGTCGTGTGCGATGCTGTATCGCACTTTCGTTAGTAAACGTAATAAGTAAATGATTGAGTTCACTGTTTCTAGAAAGAAGACAACTCTCAAGTGTTTTCCTACAGTAGATCTTTTTTGGCTGTTTTGGTTTCAGACGGTCTAAATTTTGGGTGCTTTCAGCTGGCCGCCATAGGTGCGGCTGGCTCTTGTATTATAGTTTTTTTATTATTATTTATTTATTTTTATAAGCACAGCCTGGGCATCAGGGAAGAGATTTAAGAGGCTCACTCTTGAATGGGGTAAAAGTCATGTTCACTTGTCTATGTTACTGTGTTGATGGACACTTAACCCAGGGGAGACTCTATCAGGGTCCCAGCCACATTCAAACACTTCATTTTTAATCCCCAATTTATAAGCACTCACTTCTCCTTAGGAGACACTCAGTCATGGTCCAAGCTACCAATAACTAAAGTGTGAACACAAGGGCAGCTGCTTACTTTTACTGCAATGTTACCCTCAAGGAACTAAAACTGTGGGCCACAAAAGCTCACCATTTTGTTAAGCTCAAGTCAATAAGTTGTAACTGATAAATAAATGACTTCATTTCTAGAGATGCAGCTAAGAGTGCACCAGCCTTTGGTGACAGGAGATGTTATCAGCTACCGCCAGGAGCTAAGGGTCTTGCAGCAAGAGCTGTGGTAAGTTGATACTGTCTGATTCATTGCAAAAGTAGGTCCAAACTAACCAGCCTGTATGCCAAAAGGGAGCTTAATTGGAGCAATTTGGATTTCAAGGCCAATTCATCGCTTATGCCCCTTTTCCATGAAGCCCTTTATTTGTCCCTTTTAAAAATCTTAATCTGCTATGAACATAGGAGCGTGATGTCAAGGAAGGTGCAGATATGGTGATGGTCAAACCTGGAATGGCATATCTTGATATTGTGAGACAGACTAAGGATAAGGTGAGTCTAATGTACAGTTAAACCTCTCTTTAATGGTCACCCTTACAGAGAATTTACTGACTGACAATTGTAAAAAATGTTGCTGTGAAGACATTGATAACTTGGTGCCAGTTTATTGCACGCACTTTTTTTCATTCTACATTCTCAGATTGCTTTGTTAATAGTGAGGTAATGAATTGCAATGGAGCTTGATATTTGTTGGGTACATTTTCAGTTGTTGAATTCTTATTCAATTAAGTTTCCCCTTGTTGACATGGTTTTATTACTGCTAGTCCCAGTGAAAGGGAGACATTCAAATGTTCTCTGTTTGAGAGTTGGTTTTGGAACACTCAAGATTGAAAATTTTTTTTTGGAAATTACCAGAGTGATTATTTTTCTAATTAACTGCTATAATTGTTAAATATATTACTTGTAACATTTTTAATGCCTGGATATTATATGTTTTAATATCCCCAGTATGTCTATGTTTTTTATCATTTTATGTACTTTTTCAGTTATTTTTCTGTTTTTTTTTTTAAGTTTCCTGATGTGCCTCTGGCAATTTACCAGGTTTGTAAACAATATCCCATCAATTTAAGGTTGTTGCTGGAAAGAGTTAAAAGTTATATGGCAAGCACTCTCCTTCCGGATAGATAAGATACATGTGCAAGATAATTTTTTTAACATCAAATACACAGGGAGTGGTTTCCCAATCTCCCGAGCCAGGGGCTCGTGATACAAGTGTTTGACAAGCTAAAAAGTATGAACTATGAAGTATGCAGGCTAAAAAACCAAGAACACGCTAATACATATAAAAAGGGCTTAATCTACATATATCTGTATCTACCTAATTCAATAAAGGTTGCTTTGGGCATTGGGCAATCGCGCATTGGGAAGCTATTGTTTGGCGGTCACTCAAGCAAAGCATTCCATTGTGTTCCGTATGCCCAATTGCTCAATGCCCAATTGCCAATGCCCAATTGCCAAAGCAACCTTTTTTGAATTAGGTATATATATAATTGCTCAAGTCTAAAGGTAATTAAGTTAAATTAAATGTATGATTTATATAAGATGTATACACATTGGATCTGTGTATATAAATAAGATAGTGGAACTTGCAAGCTGACTATCTAGAAAGGGACTGCTAGCCACCAACCCTTACAAAATTCCACAATGCCTCCTATGCAACATATTGCATAATTCACTATTTTACATATTAGTTTCAGACGTGAACACAATGCAATTTACGAGATTACTGGGCAATGTAAATAAAGCACTGGCACAATAAAATATTAGTGACTTGAGATCATCTTGTTTCATTGCAACAGGTTTCAGGTGAGTTTGCCATGCTGTACCATGGAAGCAAAGCTGGAGCTTTTGATTTGAAGACCATAGTGTTGGAATGTCTAACGTCAATGAGAAGAGCAGGTATACCAATCATATAATTATAAACCACACCATTTCTATACTTCCCTGGCAAGGATGTGTGCAATTTGGTTTTTGGATCAAAAAGATCCACTTTGGAGAATTATCAGAAAAGTCTCACGTTTCTCTCAGCAAGCAAACACCGCGCCTGACGTCTGTTGATGTGTGGCTAATTTCAACCACTTATGCAAATTGTGTCGGTTTTCAGACTAATTTCAACCACTTATGCAAATTTGTGTCTGCTTTCAAAACATCGTGTTATAGTTGATCCAAGTCAGCCTTACCTCTGTGACCTCTTTGATTGAAATTAATTTGCTCTGTGTGTGCAAAGAAAGCTTCAATGAGGTCGAAAAGCGACCAAGCAAGCGACGAAGGTGTGAGAGGCCTACTAACCTGAAAAAAAATGAAAGGACATGGGAAAGTCTAATAGTGTTGTTGAGTGGTGAATTGACCACGAGTACCAGCTAGTAATTATTATTTTGTGAACGGTTCTGATCAGTTAACCAAACTGGATTGAATGCTTGAAATTCTCATTGGCCTCTCCTGCAGGGTGGTCAAAATTCAAGTGCTTGCAAAATATACATTGAAGTCATTCTAACTTCAAAATCGTGTAATGATCGACCAGTTTCTGTTTCTGTGAACCATGTTCCTAAATATTTCAGACAAATTTTGGAATTGCCGAAGACAGAATGACATTTAATATGTGGTCAAACTATATGAACACTCTTGGTGCCTTGTTTGTACTTTAACGTTTATTTTTTTTATTTATTTATTTTTACTATGTTAACATCATTCTCGTGCCTTTCAGGTGCAGACATCATCATTACTTATTTTGTTCCACAATTGTTGGATTGGCTAAAAGAGAATTGAAGTTCAACTTTGCAAACAGCAGCCTTTCAGACAAAGAGACTGGGGCTGCCATACAGTGTTTATTCCGTTAAAATAATAGGTTAATAACATTCTAATCAGGAGGCAAATACATGGCAAATAATTGACTGTGAGAGGTGTGTAGGGTGTGTCATTTTTATTCTCCTCGTAATTTTCCATGACTTGTAATGATAGTTTTTTTTTTTTTTACCTTTGATAAAAATAAAGATGCTAATGGTAAATGTTTGTTCCACGGGGAACATTTGTAAGTTATATTTAAAATAATTGCATTTAAATGTATTATTTTTTCTAAATTTATTTATAAAAATTCATAAAATTTTAATATGAGAAAATGGTGATGCTTGCCTGCTAAAATTTAGATTCTCAGTGGTAGTGAAGAGTATAGGAAACAGAATTAGTTGTTCGACAACTAAATGTCTAGTCTGTGGAGGCCCTTAAACACGATTTTGTTGTATTTACACTTTTGGTGTTTCATGAATGCAACTTTCAGCAGAAATTTGGGTAAACTCAGCTAACGTATACATCCTAACCATGTCATGTGTGGCTGTGGGAACATACAGCTAAATCCCTTTTGAGCCCCCTTAAAATGTTTTCTATGAATTACAACAGATCATAATACAAGCATCAACAGACTATAAAAATATGATATGTGGTGATGGGGTGGTTCTGTTTGCCAGGTTCTTAGCCAAGAGTTCTTTACTGCATAAGGTTTTGTTCTGGCCAAGCAAAGTGGTTAAAATGACAAAGTGATCATCTGAACATTGTGGATGTAAAGCGGGGTTCAAACTGCATGCCTATTCCAAAAATTAAATGGGAACAATGCTAAACTATTGCTTTTGGACCAGTGGTAACCATATCTGTGAAATTTATTTTTATTTGTCACTGATAATTATTAGATTAATAAATGTAATATTTTTCAACTGAACACTCTTGTTGTTTGTATCTGTAGTAGCCTTCAAAGAGGTATAAATAACATGAATATCCAACAACTTATACAACTGATTTGAGTGCCAGTGTATCAAGCCATCAAGTAAAACACGTAAAGCTGTCTTTAAACTATCCACACTGACAGCCATACAAAGATGGCAATACCCACAGTTAAATTACTGAACAACTGGGAATTTAACTCCCTTTGAAAAAATGTCCTGTCATTTGTCCATCAGTGATATCTTGGCCTAGCCAATTGCTGTTAGTTGAGTGATAAGGGGGGAACTGTTTTCACTTCAAACTAACCAGAAGCTCTTAACCAAGCTTCAAGTAATCAAGACTACTGGAGGTACCTGATATGGCCCACTAATTGTATGCTGTTATGTTACTTTGATTGTGCCTCTCTGATCTTATTTATAAATTATATGCTGTAAAAATAATCTCCAAGCAGTTTTAAAAATACGAGAAGTCATCCTCTGCAACAATAGGGTACCCCTAAAATTATATTGCAAAATTAATTTGTTCAACAATAAATACTGATTGTCAACTTTGGAACCCCCATATACACACACAGTCAATTTGTTTATAGTTTACTTAGTTTGATACAATTAAATAACAGTTTAGGACTCCTGATTTCTTCTATTTAGTAATTCTTTAATTGTTGAACTGTCTGTGACATCAAGTGGTAGACAACCATCACTGTCGGCGATCGAACAATCTGCTCCAGACTGTAATAGGTCTTCTGCTATTCTCATAAAGTCGCATGTAGCAGCTGTAAATTGAAAGAAAACAAATTGTAAGTTGTATTAATTTTGAATTGGGATTTGATGTGCATGGTTAATCCCAAATACATGGCTACGTGATCAGTGGTTCGAGGCGCACTTCCTTGCCATCATGTTGTTTCCTTAGACAAGAAACTTAAATCCACATTGTCTCTCTCCACTCAGTTGTATAAAATGGGTACTGGCAACATACTGCTGGGGTTAACCCTTCGATGGACTAGCATCCCATCCAGGGGCCCGTTTCTCGAAAGTCCCAGTAACTTTTCAGGCCCGGAAAGCTATTTTATGTCCGCGATGTTTGCATTAAAGACTCAAATTTTGTTAGTTTTGAAAGCAGAGCAATAAAATTCTAAGTTGATAAAAGAAGTCAGGCTAATATGTGGGCTCAAAACTACGCCAACGTTTTATAGATTTTGATTTTAAAATATAACTTTGGGCCCGAAAAGTTACCGGGACATTTTCGAGAAACGGGCCCCAGGGGGGAGTAACAACACTCTCTGTTGCTTCATACAATGTACTACAGAAACCGGGTTAAGCTCTGGCCATGTGGGCCTTCTTGGCTCATGTGCGACTTGTTTTGACATGACTGCATGTGTATAATACGTTTTTGCATGTTTCCAAGACAAATTCTTTAGAAATGTGCAGGTTATTTTTAGGGGCATGGAGTAGTAAAATGCAGACCTTTTGCCAAGAGACTGACACCCTTGTTTAAAAATCCGAGCCCTAGACTTTACTTTTCTGTCAAATTTGTGCCCAAGCCTCACTGGCGGAAAGCTTTGAGCTAAGAAAGTACACAAAGCACTTCAAAAGCTTCATTGAATGCTTTTGGATTAGTTCAAAGACCACTCTGACTCCCATCAAAGTTATTTTCCTGACTGATTAGGTGTTTCAGACAAAGCTTAAGATTTGCCTGACCCCCAAAGTACAATTATTTAAAATCTTACTTTTCAAGATGGTCCCTTCAAGCACAAGTTTTCCATTTCTCAAATTTTTCTGTTTATTCTTGATTAAGCTAAGCTAATATGTTAAGTTAAGCTAATAAAGAAATAATCCAATGACTAACTGAGCACTCATGCCTTGTTGGTTACAAACACTTCATTAGCAACACGCCAGAATCATTGCTTTATTAAATTCTCAATAATGGTGATCGTTCCATCGTTACTGAAATTTTTGGCATATTTTTGCACAAAAATTTTCCTTCATTGCAAAAGCTTTTGAACACTACAGCACTTGACATGGCATCTTATTTCCTTATAAGGCAAAAAGCAGGGTTATTCACTGATAACCTGTTTGCAGTGAGCCAATCAGAAAGCCAGACATTTAATAACTGACAATGAAAATTCAATAATAGGAGTTATTTTTTCAAAACAAAGCCAATTTAAAATACCCTGACAATGACAATGCAAACATTGCAGAAAACTCTTGCAAGCTGTTTACCACAGATGGAGTCAACAAAAAGCAAATTGAACTCACCATAGTGTAAGGGTGTTTGTCCATCAGCATCCTAATTAAAAAGAAATATTTCCCTTGAGAAAATATCTGACAGTGACGTTACTCAGAGGGATTCAGTTGGTTTTTAACAGTACAGTCATACTCTCGCCTCGCCCTGCTTATACAGGCAGAAGTTAGATCCCCAGCAAGAGTTACCAACATTTTACCCCCCACCCCCTATTTACGGACTCATGGACACTGTTTGGTTGCCAAATGTAAATGTACAAGTTGTCAAATCATAGGTTGGCTGGAGCTAAGCATACTCTTATTGTTGAAAACCAAAAACTCTTGCAGCTCCTTTATAGGCTTTCCAACCAGGGCAAAAGCATTTAAAACCCAATAAAAATAACAGTGCTAAAAACAATGAGGTGTTCCAAACACCTACCTGTGCATTTATTTCTGCTTTGTTTTTTATAAGGTATCTCACTACATCCTCATGACCTCTATCACAAGCCCAGTGAAGTAATGTCATTCCCTGACAGATAGCAAAAATGGCCTGTTTGTTAAAACTTACCATAAGCTATTAATTACAAAGCTGCAAATCTGATACTATCATTGCTCTCTGATCTTACTCACTGAGTCCGCTTACTCTCGATTATGGTTCCCTTTGAACAAGTAATGTTAATCATCATATCGTCACTCCTTTTCGTGCCACTGGGCACATAAGGCCTCATCATAGACTCACAATTAAATCATTCACTAAGCAATTTCTTAACTTACACAAATAAACTCTGATTAACTATGATTATCAACTGAAGGAAATCCACACTAGTGATTCTTGTGTTCACCTGATCATCCTTAGCATTAACACTTTCTCCTCTTGTTAGCAAAACATCCACTTTCTTGACATTGCCATCTTTGCACCAATCGAACACTGACTTATCAGCATCGCTGTAAAAAATTGAACCACAAAACCATTAAAACTTGGTTGCTGGTAAAAAGCAGTGCTAACATTATAACTTACTTATAAATTATATGTATTTTATCATTAGGTGTGCAGTAGTCTTCATAGTTAATAAATTTAATCTATTATCATTTTTACAATAACTGAGCAAATTCTGGCACGCTGATTGGCAAATTTTTATCATCAATAAGAGTACAGACGGATGAAACACGTAAAGCTGACACAATCAGCAAAAGTTTTGTCAAACTTTTTAGTGCTGCATTCTTGATGAGGCAAGAATTGTACCACAAATCTATACAGTCATCAATGAGGAAATCATCTAAATTTTATGGGTTAAAACTGAAGAAACCATTGCAACCTTAGAGCGAAAAGATGAGGATGTTTATTGTGGATTCAGACCTGAAAATCGGCAGTGAGCGGGAATTTGTGCTGTCGATGAAATTAAGCTGAACCGTGTTTTGTGAACAGTTTTCACTGGATTAAAGGTTAGTTGAGCAATTCGAATTTGTCCTTGTATTTCTGACCTATTCTTACTAAAGTTTTAATTTACGAGTCTGTGATTTTCCGAATTACAGCGATGAAATTCAGATTCTGCGGCAATTGCACCTTCCATTGACTCTAGATAGCATTTCTTTCCTTCGTTTGAAAATCAGTTTGGGCTTTTTGTTATTGTAAAAAACAAATTGACGTCAGTTTTTTATGCGTCTGTCCTCTTATTGATGATAACCGGCGAGTGGATCTACAACAAACTTTGACAATGTTATGAGGGAATTTATCATCAATAAGAGGACAGACGCATAAAAAACTGATGTCAATTTGTTAATTTTACTAAAGCCCCTGGGGACAAGTTAATAAAGTTTTAAGGTTTTAAGGATTTAAGTTGTACTGGCTTACCTTACAATGTCACCTTCATGACTGTCTTGTCCTCGCAAAGTGCTGACTGCAAGGCCCATTGTCTGCTTGTGAACTGGTTTTTCACTTTCCTTCACAGTCTGTAAACACGGTGAGAATAAAACAACTTAGTTCACCTCCCTAATGGAGGTACATGTGTGCCCTCTTATCACTGTTCTGACTGCACCCCCATGCCCTCCTGTGACTAACTTACCAAGTCATCAGTAACTGCATATTTTGATTCCCATTCTGCATCTATTTCAAAAAGTTGCTGGATGTAAAGCTCCAGGGCCTCCTGTTTAGGCATTTCTCCAAGCTTTTTCCATGAGTCCCTTCAAAGTAATGACAATGAACAATTTCTTTCATACATTCTATTAAACTGTGTGCAAAATAAAGACTGCAAATGAAAGCTAACCCAGGCCTATAATAGACCTAAATTATCTAGTTCCAGGCTACAGTTGTTGGGATACTTGTAGTTTTCAAGGTAGGAAAGAAGAATTTTTCTGCTTTTGCCCACAGTAGGTTTTTCTTTCTGTTTTTAATGGATCAATGTTATCTGGGAGAAGAAGGGGAGGTGGGGTCACTTCTGGTAAAGGCGAAGCCACACTGTTTTGCATGAGTGAAATAAGGATGAAAAGTAACATCTATCAAGGTGTCCCAGAACATCTGTTGAAGACTGTAGTGTTCGGTTGATCCTTAGACTACTTTTAAGCCCTAGTCTGAAACCTGTATGCACTGACAAGTGCAAGAGACATAAAATACATTTACTAAAGAATGACTGAGCAAATTCTAAGAAGATGACCAAACAGTATCAATGTACAGATTCTAACTGACTTGGACAAGCTATTTAGAATGTAGTTTCTTTCATTACAGACTTTATAGCTTTGGTATGCTGTCATTCATCCTCAGAAAGAGTTGCCATGTGTATGTGCATAAATTGTCAGGAATTTAAATAATGAATAGCATGAGTATGAATAGCAACTCTTCCTTATGAGAAACAAAGGCACGCAGTGCATGCAGAGCCAATGACATTTTGTTCCGCAATATGGTGAAATTTATGAGGACAACCTATGGATTTCACACCACTGCTACTACTACTACTGCCGTGCGCACTGTGCGCCCCTCCCCCATTCCCCAACAACTTGCGGTTAATGGGTTAATGTAACATGTCCTCACCAGAGCAGAGAATCAACATACTGTATTTCCTCGAATAAGCGCCCGGGCACTTATTTAAAATTTCGGCTAAAAGGAGGGGCGCTTATTAGAAGGAGGGTGATTAATCGAGGGGAGCACTTATTAAGTTTTCCTTTCAACGAACTGTACTTTATTTTGGCTAAATCTTTAATGGAAAAACAAAACTATAACATTATCCACGTAAATGTAACATCAATATTAATGTCTTTCGTTCGTTTAAACAGTGGTTGGTAATTAAGCATACCCTAGTCCCATTATACACTTTACACACAAATAAAGTGGCAATAGAAACAGGTTTTCCTTGTATCCCTACCATTTAAGAAAGTGAAGGGGAGGGGATGGGGGCGCTTATTCGAAAGGGGGCACTTGTTTGATATTATGGCCTAGGGGATGGGCGCTTATTTGCGGGAGGGCGCTTATTCAAGGAAATACAGTATTCAGTTATCATAAAACAAGGTAATGAGCAGCGTGACTATGTAACAGTTAATTATAGCATGACATTAAAATTGCGTGTTAAGTAAATAAAGCTCTTTGTTTCCCTTTTCTTCAAAGACAACATATCCTAACACGTCTGTTTCTTGCATTTTTGATGTATTCAAATCCTGACAGGCGTGAAAAAACGTGCAAAATTCAATAGGTCTCTATTAGAATGCTTTGTCACATAATAGTATCTGTTATTGTTAATCTTGCATTCGGTTCGAGATGTTTTGAGCGTCACATTACATTCCGAAGGTTCACATTACAAGCCGCTGTCAACTATGCAAATTTGTTCAACTATGCTTTGAACTATGAATAACCCTATTACTCCGAAGTGAAGTTTGGTATCTTAAAGATTTAACTCTTATTCCTTGATCACCACTTTAACTTGGATTTTCAATATTAGTTTCATTCAAGTTTTTCAGTTTTAGGAAAAGCTACAGTGTAGGAAGAAGCCCCCACAAATTCCGATTTTTCTTTGAAATGGTTTCTTGTTTACACATGCACAAATGACATTGCAAATTTTAAATTGCTGTTAGCTGGAGATAACCCCGAAGTATTTTATGCAGGAAATTATGGTACTTCCGATTTTTCTTTTGTTACTTCACATTACAAGTTATTTACAAAGTGTTTCTGCTTCACAGCAGAACACACTAAGAGGCGTTGGCTTGTTGCAGCCACGACATTCATACTGACGAATCCATCTTGTGTATAATTTCCGATGTGTTTGCTGCTGTGGAAATTTGCACCATGGCTAAGTAAACCTTGGACTACAAAGAGAATAAAATCCTGCCAGACCTCAAGTACACAAAACAGTGCATTCGAAGCAACATTAAATAGTTCCTGTTGATAGAGACTCATGGATGCAAAACACTTCAAATCCTGGGTGGGGGTCGTACTCCCATAGTATAAGCTGTATGGGCATGCATTCAGTGTCCCCGGTGGTACACCCCCACCAAACATCTCACATAATACCCCTTACTTCACATTGTCTGACCCTTTACCCATTCCAGGCATTTAAACTGGTACCAGAAACCCATGAGGGAAACTTGAGAAATGCTATGGAGTAGCTCTAAAGTGGACTGACATCCCATCCAGTGGTGGGAAGAGGGATGGGTAAACGTTTGGGTAGAAATTCTGGCTTCGAGTTCCAGAAACCAAATAAAAAAGCCCTCTGGGTATATATTTTTTTTTTTATCAGAGTGACTGGACGAACCTCACCTTGTCATGAGTAAAAAGTTCTGTTTATCAGAAGATAAAAAGCTTGTAGAATTTCTTGGTAATAATAATAATGACGACTTTATTCACGTGTCAAGCAAAAATCTAGCAGAGGGGATTCCCCACTGCTAATAGAGGACACCTAACTTGGCATTTGAGGCTGGCCTTCAATTTACATGCAATAAAAGGAATAGGGATAGGTAGCATAATTATACACAGCATGGGGCAGGGAGTTCCCAGATTGCTTGTCTCTATTTCACAATGCTTTATGTCACTTATTCAAAAGGCCTAGGTCTTAGCTGTCATTGTCGTTATTTAAAGTATCAGAGTCGTCTCGACAAAATGTTGTTTGAAGTGCTGTTGTAAACTATTTCCCCATATCAATTGTTGGGATAAGTGGTTTGCTGACAGGTCAAACACATGGAGATGACCTAAACAAAATTAATTCTCAAAACAGCTCTTGAATGCCACAAAGGGGTAAAAATAATTAACTGAAAAACAATTAAAGTAAAAAAAAATAACTGACCACTTTGCTCTTCCAACTACATCCCAAAACCCTGGTCTGGACGTATTGCATGGTCCTTCTTTTGCCTGTAATAAAGAACAGGTATGGAAATACCCAGATTGACTAACTGATTCTATACGTACAGTGTACGTAATTTCATACACCAACCCTTACTTAATAAATCAACTAAATTTATTCTCAGATAATTTACTGTAGTTGAAAATAAACATGGAAGGGATTGACATTTGACATTTGACAGCTAACAATGAGCAAAATACGCGTAACATGGTATATCCAGATAGACCAAAGCAAAGAGATCAAAGGTAAACCAGACCTAAGGTGGTAAACTCGGTTGTAAACTTAGCTTACCTCTTCGTTAAAAACCGCGTAACTTATTATCATTTGGCAACGCTCCTTAAATTCAATAATAACTCATTCTTGCTAGTTTCTATTATTCCAACGTTCCCAAGTTTAAAAGGGTAAACGGATTTGTTTTTAGCGACATTAATACAACGATTCGTCTATAACGGACAGGCTGGGACAAATTTGAATAAAGTGACGTGCACAAACTAAGACGAACATTGCACAGAGCGTTGAGAACACTTGCCTGTTTGTAAAGAGCGTAGAAAGTAAGTTTCTTTTCGTCACTTAAGTTTTTCATAGTCCTCACATATTCTGTTGCTGCTTGAAAAAGTTTTTCCAAATCTTCTGTGTCAAGAACAACTTCATCAAAGTATTCTGCCATCTTGGATTTTTAACTAAACCTGCTGACATATGGTGGGCTCATATTATTATCACGCTATATCGCGCTACCTGCAGCAAAATCACGCAAGGACACGCGACCGTTTTAAACACGCCACAAACGTCCTAATCTCGTCCCCAGATTGTTCTCGGCCAGCCCGAGACGAAATCTAGGATTTTTGCCCGTGAGGAGTCATTATGTGGCTGGTACAAAGTGCAGGTCACAGGTTTCAACAGGTACAATGTAACAGATCACAACAACAGGACACCTGGACTTAGCTGCTAAAATATATACAAGCTACTATCCTGACACTCTGAGGTTTGTTTCTATATCGGTAGCACAGTGACCTGTTGTTGTCATCTGTGAATAATGTGACCTGCGTTTTGTACCAGCCAGTCAGTAATGTGACGTTGTGAAGGGGCTGTGAAGTCGGCGGATGACTACTGCAGGAGCACATTCAGCGATCAAACGTACAGCGTGTGCGCAGTTCCCACCCCCTTTTTTTGAAAGAAAAATACAGACAAATGTGAAAAGTTTCACTTTAACCGCAAAACTTAACCTTTTTACCTTAAGAATGGATTCAAAATGAAGCAACTGTCATTCGCACGTTTTATGCGCCGTTTTTAAAACGGAAGTCTTAAATACTTGGTAACCAGAACAATCGCCGACGTAGATGCTCAGCCATTGTTCTGGTTCTGAGGTAAGACGAAACGTCTTAGCGTAAGATTATAGTTTTTATGGTGAACTTCACGACCGTAAACGTTAGGACTGCTTCAAATTTCAAGGCTCTGTAAAACCGGAAGTGACGTGCTTTTCGCATGTGCCAGCTGTGAATCCACCGACAAAGGGCCGAAACCAAGGCGACTATCCGCTGACTAAAGAGCCCGCGTGGAATTGGTTATTAGTGACATAACTACTACGTCACAAACTAAATTGGTGACGTTTAGCAATCTTCTAAGTTGATCGTACGGTGATTCAGAGGTGATATTTCAGTTTTTTCCGAAAGCGAGTTGAAAACAAAAAAAAAAATGGGAAAATTCGAGAGCATCCTGACTTGTCTTGGCGCGGGCGTAGTCGCTGGTGCTGGTTATTTCCTTTACAGGAAATACATCAGCAGAGATGGAGAACAAGAAAAGGACAGCTTCACACAGGTGAAGATTGATAGACAAAGGGCGTGGCTAAACTAGAAAACATTGTTGCGGAAAGCTTTGTTTCCTTGTTTAGATAAACAAATAGACAAAGAAAGGATGACTGTACAGCTGCAGTCATATCTTCTGTAATTTTCCGATATTTCTTCAGGCACGGTCTGAATTGTTCAGGGAATGAACTAAATGAATAATTAACAATTATTCACCGAAGTGGAGGTGAATAGTAATGGATATTTGCCGAGCCGCAAAGTGGCGAGATTAATATCTACCACTCTTCACCAACACTGAGGTAAACAATTGTGTTAGTATGTACCAAGCCAGTTTATACAGGCACCAGATAGTTTCGTCTTTTCTGAGAAATGAGGGAAAACGCGTGCGAAATCCAGAAAAATTCTAGGCGGGGGATAGCAGATAATATCCCGAGATTGAGTAGGCAATCAGAGCGCACGAAAAACACTATCAACTGGTTTGGTATAATCTTTTGGATTTCTTTAGTTCATCCATCCCCTTGTGGAATTTTAGCCTAGTTTAGCCAGGCCCTTAACTACTCCACCAAAAAAGTGTATCTGAATCCTGAAAATTTGAAATAGATTTAAAAAGCGGAACCTCGCGCAGAGTTTTTTCCAACTCGGCTTTAAAGCCAACTAACTCCAGCTTGGCCTAGAAGAATGGTATTTTTTCGCGCGCGTTTACTTTAGAGTTTCCCATAAACTGGTCATAAATCACGAATTATTAGACTTTTTCTTGTATTACAGGGTGGTGGAGAGAATAACAACGAACGGGACAGTGGGACGGTCCATCAAGCCGAGACTGCTGAAAACGGAAACGGCAGCGTTGTGTCTGAAGAAGACAGCAGAGTGGAGGCTGAGCCACCGGTAACACACAGCTCAAGTCAACCAAATAGAGAGAACCACAACGGAACAAGAACTCTCCCTCTCCTTCTTAGTCCAAGATGGCGGACATATATTTCCACAAGAAGACACAATTCAGCCATTATGTACATTTCTCTTGTGCTTCTTCTTAAAAGCCGAAAGAATAACACATCGTTTTTCAGAGGACATAGTGGATTTCGTCTCTGAAATGCAATCTTGTTATTGTTTCCAAAGATTTTTATTTTTCCCATTACAACTTAGGTAGCATGTCTAGGAACTCATAGTGAGTAAGACATTGTAATAGAATATAGATAAGTTAAGTTTTTTTAGGTTATTTTATTACTCTGTACTTTTTTTAAATCTTTAATAAACATGTCGCAGTAAACCACTTGTGATATTTCGTAGTCGAAATCCTGGGTGTTCCAATACGACTCAAATATCGTTACAAGAGTAATATCCATACTCGCGTGGAGCCAACCATGGCCCGAGCCGTGCAACCAACAATGTCTCGGCAATCAAGAAGTACGTGAAAACACGAACACGAAATACATTCATCCACTTTTGCTGGATCCGGAGTTAACAACTTCAATTAATTTTTTTTCTGAGGTGTGGAACTCAAATGCGAGCAACGCGAGCAACAAAATAGTTTCGTCGCACACAAACGCGCATGACGTCATTTGTAGCGTAAAACACGAGCTACAAGTTAAAACTAATTTAACTCAAACACGAGCCACAAAGTAAAACTTTTCGAGGCTCTGAGAAAGGCGGTCAAAGTCAACAAAACTTTAGTAAAACAAAACAGATTGGTTGAACCTGTTGATCGCAATAATGATATAACATTCATTTGTTAAGGATTTATTTCGTTCACGTCATTTCAGTACATTCGCTGCGGTATCTCTACAAAAAAACAAATCCAGAATCGAACTGTTACTACCACTAACACAAAAATCAATATGATCAGCTTTGTCGTCAAGAGCGTCTATAGAAAATGGAAAAGGGTATCTTTGAGACTGACCAGCATGGAAGATATGTAACCAATAAACCGCTTGTAAGGCGTAAGATGTCGAGAGAAACGTTCAACAATATCTTTGTCGTGACGACACATGATCTCGTTATGCATTGTGACCGTACATGGAGTGCCCATAGCTATACCAAACTCTCGAACAATCGCCGCCACCAGATAGGCGATGCATGTCTGCGTATTTCAGTGGTGGCGGCGATTGTTCGAGAGACGGTTGTTATCCGAGGAGAAATAAAGTTACACTAAGAACTGATGTCTGTAGAAAATTGACTTCAGAAAAAGAGATCATAAAGACGAGGTGTGGGATTTTAGTTTGGCGGTCTTTATTTATCATCACAGAAAATCGGAACTTCCTTAATTTTTAGACCATGGTAAAACAGACAACCAAATAAGAGCTATGGTGACTTAAATTGCGCTTAAGATGTTTACATCGAAGGCTGTATTCTGTCATTAGATTTTAGACAGGAGCTCCTGATTTTAAAAGCATTGTCTAAAAACTTTAGTTTTGGTTCACAATCTAAACTAAGCGATACCTGTGGGGGTAAAAATATTGGCTTTCTTTCCTGAACACCCTAGGTGAGACCAAAATCAGCAATTTACACCCCTAAGCGAGACGACGAGCATCCCCGTCACTTTCATATGGGAGTCCCCCCCCCGGGTTAACCCGTGCTTTAAAACAGACTAAAATAAATGAAACTTTATTAAATTAGTTTGAAACCGTGGAAAGACATAAACAAAAGACTGAGAGGTCTTAGACAAGTTTAGACAACCAAAATTCTAAAAAGTGGGCAGAACCGAAAAGCAGAAATGTATTTCTGACCTGGTGCGACAGAATCAATTTAGATTGGTGATACTCAGGCCTTGTTTGTTATGTGATTCAGGTTAAGTAAGCATAATTTAATAGATTTTTAACTTTTTACCTTTTATCCCTTTATATGATGTATTTTATTTTTATATTGTTATATATATTTTTCTTTTACAGGACCCCTTTGATAACAGTACGCATGTACTGAAGGGCCATCCTGTTTAAAAATTCGTTATTATTATTATTATTATTATTAGATTTCATCACCAGCTAATTTCTTTGTTTACCGTTTTCCTTTTTTTAGTGTTTTAGTTTTTTGGGACGCTATTTATTAAACTATAGAAGTTAGTTCCAGCTTTGATTCTGTAAGGGCCGGGTTTACAGTGGCAGGGTATAGATTTCATAGATTGCTTTCCGTCTCCTGCACTGAGAGAACGCACGTGAGCGCGGATGGGCATTGGACGCACACAACTCCCAAGTTCTCGCTAGCCTTTGTAAACACTGCTCCTTAGAAACGAAATGTCCTCAAAAACAGCGAAATAAACATTTCAACGCTTACCTTTACTCAACTTCAATACGCCACGAAACTCAAAACAACAAAATTACGCTTCACACTTCTGTTTATAAAAACCCGTGTCACCAACAAATCGTGCGGTATTTGAAACATTAGCTTTCAATCTCCTAAAATCCACGTCATCATAACGAGCCTGATTATTTAGAGCCTGCGCAGAGACTAAGTCTACTGACTACCGCCAATTAAGGAATGTGCTACCCATTTGATGAGACGGCAGCGACGTTTGAGACGTCGCGCCGCCTAAAAAGCAAACACTGCCGTTTCTCTGTATTTCGTGTTTGCAGCACAGAGAAAAAGACACATACTGAACGCTTGCAGTAGACGGGCTTGTCATCAGTCATTTGAACTTTTTTTTTCTTACCTGTGCCAGCTTCTGCCATCGCCACCCCTTTCTTTTATGATGTACATGTCAGTTGTGTCAACCTCGTGGGCGCGTTGGTGGCGGATTACGTTCCACTCTATTTAATTAAGGAAGGGTGAACACAGTAAAGGGCATTATCGTTAGCGGTAAATTGGTATGTATTGAGGCGTGTGACGTAAAACAGCTGTTTCACCTACGACGTCAAACGTCATATGATAAAAAGCGGTGGCCTACGTTTTTCCATACTTGTTGGCCGCAAGAACAAGCAAACTTTTCTGTAAATCGCTGCACTGCGACATATTTGATTTATGGCAGCGGAATCATACATGTAAGATGACACCCCTGTTCCAAAATGATACAGTGCAATGTTTACTGTATGAAATTATTCACAACCACCAGCACCTTTGGCAAGATGGGTAACCTTTTCAACGAAACAATGCGAGTTGTAGTGAAATCAGCAGAAAAATAGAGACGAAGGAAACAGCACTAACATAACAAAACGTTTTTCTTTTCGATAGTTTTAAAAACATGAATCACTAATTGAGTGGGTTAACGCGAAGAGGCGCAAACCAGATCCAAACTCGTCCACTTTTTGCATGTAGTATGGATTTTGTGTGATACGTCAAAAAGTGATTTTTTTTTTGCCTGAAGGCTAATTTTCTAAAGATTTCGCCACACTATACCGGCTATGCAAGAATGATGGCTATTGCTATTGCAAGATTGTTCTTAATGTTGTCTTCAGGCGAAAACAGACCAGCGACTCGCATGCGTTGCATGCAAAAGTAGACAAGATTAGAGTGTTTCCTTGGTTCACCAAAATCGCGATATACAATTCTTTTGCATTAAACCATTCAACTGGCTGTGGGTATGCCCTCTCCTCCATTTCCTCCTCCTGGGAATTACAGTTTGCGGTCGATTTTTTTATAAGAACCACTTGCTTTAGTTTTGCTATTGTTTAGCTTTGCATTGTGCTTTTCCCAGCTGTACGGTTATGATGGAAAAGGAAACAACGCTCCTTCATTGAAAGGTTTACATTGAGTTAACAAAAAGCACTTACAGATCTTTTGACGAAACGTCGTTCAAGTGTGGAAGAAATATGCAAGCCGAGGTGGTCTGGTAATGACCTACATACCGACACACCATTCCTTGTGCCCTCACGTCCCACAGCTGTCAATCAAATCATTTTGGGGGTGTTAAGAGAAGTATTAAACTAAGAAAGCAATCTTGTTTTGGCGAGAGGACTTGAAAAAGAAAAGGTGTAAATAGAGTACTGAATTCCAATAATTATTAATTTATACTCCTAAAGATGGGATCAAACAAGAAAGACAATTGACAAGAGTTTACAAGTAAATACAATTAGAGAGCACCCCTGAGAGTTGAAAGTCCGCTTTGTGAGAAAATTTAAGCAATAATCTAAACACAAGGACATACACGAGATGGCAAAGTTTGAGGAACTCACTTCTTTCTAATTACAGAATAGAAGGATAGAAGTAAACATGCACAAAGCGTTAAAAAACCTTGCAACATAATATTAAGACTTACAGTTGTTTCACATCCTTTTCCATTTAATCTGTTGCTACATGTCAAAAAAAAACTCCCCATCTTTCGAACAGGCGCAATATGTCTTCAACAAAAAGATATTGATAGATATTCAATCACTACCGTATTTTCTCGAATAAGCACCCACGCTCTAATAAGCGCCCTTCCCCGAATAAGCGCCCACCTCCTAGGCCATAATACGAAACAAGCGCCCCTCTCGAATAGGCGCCCCCCCTCCCCTCCCCCCTCACTTTCTTATTTAGTAGGGATACAAGGAAAACCTGTTTCTATGGCCTCTTTACTTATAACTTTTTAAGCTTCAACTACAGCGGCATCAGTATAGGAGAATAGTTTCTTTTCCGTTAAGTCACTTCTAGTTATTTCTATCTCCTTGTGCTTGCAGAGTTCTTTTTAGTGTATAATGGGAGGACGGTGTGCTTGACTACCAACCATTGTTTTAATAAACGAAAGACATTAACATTGACGTTCTGTTTACGTGGATAATGTTGTAGTTTTTGTTTTTCTACTATAAATTTAGCCCCAAAAAAGTTACAGTTCGTTGAAAGGAAAACTTAATAAGCGCCCCCCCCCCCCCCCTCGATTAAGCGACCTCCTTCCAATAAGCGCCCCTCCTTTTAGCCGAAATTTTAAATAAGCGCCCGGGCGCTTATTCGAGGAAATACGGTATACAGAATCAATTAAGGTTCACTTCTGAAAAAAAATCAAATATTCATGACCAGATAACTGGTGACAAAAAAATTCCTCTACGGTATGAAATACCTGAAAGTACTGCTGAGCAGGGAAGGTAATTGCAGGTTGCATGTTCCTTGTATTACAGTTCGTTGAAAGGAAAACTTAATAAGCGCCCCCCCCCCCCCCTCGATTAAGCGACCTCCTTCCAATAAGCGCCCCTCCTTTTAGCCGAAATTTTAAATAAGCGCCCGGGCGCTTATTCGAGGAAATACGGTATACAGAATCAATTAAGGTTCACTTCTGAAAAAAAATCAAATATTCATGACCAGATAACTGGTGACAAAAAAATTCCTCTACGGTATGAAATACCTGAAAGTACTGCTGAGCAGGGAAGGTAATTGCAGGTTGCATGTTCCTTGTATCACACACTTATATAAGAGAGATATATTATGCACTCACGATGTCGTGTGTTTGTAAACAGAGCTGGAACTTTCATGACATTCAATTCATTCATCGATACCTTAGCATTTTGTCCTCTCCAGTTTGTGCGACTTGAGACTGCGTTCCAGAAATCTATTTCACACAACTTACCTGTAGATAAACAAGACAACAATTGCGAGACCCTTTTACTAGTAATAGGGAAGTCCTTCAAAGTAAGCTTCAGCTTCTCTGAGTAAGAAGGTGACTCTGAGGATTTATGATGAAAATCTTGTCCATTGTTTGGTGCAGCTTGGGCTCTAAAGGCCCTCAGAAATAACTTCAGAGACAGACTACACTGTAATTCGAGTTTATTTACCCTTGACATTCCCAATGTCAACATGCAAGGTAGAATAACCAAAACAAATGCTTTTTTTGCTTATCGTAATTATTTCCAGGAGTGCAACAATACCCTTGTCTGTTTCTGTTCCTTGGATTGGTGGGCTCTAAAAGATCTCTGGCCATCACTATTGTCCATTCGACAAACGTGTGAGCTAACTTAAATACGATACTCGATTTTTAGGCCATTTTGGAGATTTGGCTCATGGACTAGGAAGGACACGCGACTTTTTTAAACACGCGACAAACGTCCTAATCTCGTCTCCAGATTTTTCTCGGCCAGTTCAATGTTTTACCTGGCTGGTGCAAAGTGTAGGTCACAGGTTTCAACAGGCCACAGATCACAACAACAGGACACTTGCTACTGATATATAAACAAGCTACTATCCTGGTTGGTATTTTTAATAGCATAGTTTTAAACGCCATGGGACACTGTGTACATTGTTTCAGTGTATCGGTAGCACAGTGACCAGGCGTGCGTTTCTCGAAAGCCCCGAAACGTTTCGGGCTGATTTCGGGTATGATAATTGGCACTGTATCCTGTAAACAAAGACGTTTTAACCTGCGATCAGGCTCTATTTTCGTTTCGCTCGGTGTTTTACAGATGGCTTTTCGGGGCCGAACTCTTTTCGAGACTTTCAAGAAACATGCCCCAGGGCCGTAGCTAGCGGGGGCGCAGCTGCCCCCTGGACCAGTTGAGCCAGACAAAATACGTCTGTGGATTGAGGATTTTTATTGTTCAAAGGATTTGTTTTCTTTAGACTCAGTTATTTTGATTGTATCGACTTACAGTTGCTTGCCATTTTCATGGGCGGGAAATCGGTCGGTCCACGGTGTGTGCAAATGGTAAACAAAACGAAGCAAAACCCCTATTGAGATTGCCGTGTACCATTTGCACGGTTCACTCTAATTTACAAAGAGTGCCTGGAACTGGCTTGACCATTGGCGCAGCCTGAAACTAGTCTAGTAGCGAGTAGAATCCTGGGATAGAAAATGGCAGGACCTCGGAAATTATGTTGTAAGCACTGAAAAACCTGCCTTTTCACACTTATTCGAGGTCATATCTTATGACAACTGCTGAAAATAGCGTTTCGGAGCCTCGAAAGTTAAAAACATTTCCCCAGACCCCCTACAAGGCTCGTGCCTTTGGCACTCGCGAGAGTCCCCCCTCCCCTATACAAAAAACTAGCTACGGCCGTGGTGACCTGTTGTTGTTACCTGTGAATGTGACCTGCGTTTTGTACCAGCCAGTCAGTAATGTGACGCTGTGAAGGGGCTGTGAAGTCGGCGGATGACTACTGCAGGAGCACATTCAGCGGTCAAACGTACAGCGTGTGCGCAGTTCCCACCCCTATCCCTTTTTGAAAGAAAAAAATACAGACAAATGTGAAAAGTTTCACTACTTTTTACGTTGAGTATGTGTTCAAAATGTGCTCAAGACTGAGACGTTCCGTCTTACCTCAGAACCAGAACAATCGCTGACGTAGTTGCTCAGCCGTTGTCCTGGTTCTGAGGTAAGACGAAACGTTTTGGCGTAGGATTTTAGGGAACTTCACGCCCATAAACATTAGGATTGATTAAAATTTTGAGGCTCTGTAAAACAGGAAGTGGCGTGCTTTTCGCATGTGCCAGCTGTGAATCCACCAACAAAGGGCCGAAACCAAGGCGACTATCTGCTGACTAAAGAGCCCGCGTGGAAACCTCATCAGTTTATTAATGACATAACTACTACGTCACAAACTAGATTGGTGACGTTTGACAATCTTCTAAGTTGATCGTACGGTGATTCAGCGGTGATATTTTTTCCAAAAGCGAGTTGAAAACAAAAAAATAGCAATGGGAAAATTTAAGAGTATCTTGACTTGTCTTGGCGCGGGCATAGCCGCCGGCGCTGGTTATTTCCTTTACAGAAAATACATCCACATCAGCAGAGATGGTGAAGAAGAGAAGGACAGCTTCACACAGGTGAAGATTGATAGGCTAAGGACCTGGCTAAACTAGGAAACATTGCTGTCGAACTGTTGTCTCCTAGATTAGATAACCATATAGACAAAGAAAGGCTGACTGAACAGAGGCGGTCATATTTTCTTTAATTTTCCGATATTTCCGAACCCGAAAAGCCAGGTGTAAAAACATGAACCACTCATTCTTCAAAGTTGTCATTTTAACATGTCTTTAAGATCAAAAATGTTTTTCGTATAGCAAAGTTTCATGCTAAGAAACTGCTTTGGTTTCAAGAAACAGTGTAAAATATCGTGCCCTAAACGTTTCGGGGCTTTCGAGAAACGCACACCTGGGAATGAACGAAATGAACAATTGACAGTTATTTTTACTGCACCGCAGTGGTGGATACTTGCCGAGAGATAAACATCTTCCACCTTTCACCAAGACTTGAGGTTAATAATTATTTTAGTACATACCAAGCCAGTGGATAGTTTCTCTTTTTCTGAGAAATGAGGGAAAAGGCGGGCGAAATCCAGAAAAATGTCACGAGGTGAATAGCACATACTATACTGAGTTTGAATAGCCAATCAGAGCACGCGAAAAACACTACCAACTGTTTTTTTTTTAGATCAATACAAGAAATCGGTTAGAATTGTAACGGATTTCTTTAGTTCATTCCCTTGCAGAATTGTGTAAAGCGTTCCTGGTTTAGCCAGGCCCTTAACTACTCCCCACGAAAAGTATACCTGAATCTTGAAAATTTGAAATACATTCAAAAAGCGGAACGTCACGCAATGTTTCAAACTCGGCTTTAATAATGGCTTTGACTAAACGGCTGGACTTGAGCCTGGCGTAGAAGAGCGGGATTTTTTTAGCGTGCTTTTACCGTAGAGCCTCTCATAAACGGTGATAAATCACGAATTATTAACATTCTTCTTGTTATTACAGGGTGATGGCGAGAATGACGACGAAGAGGACAGCAGGAACGTCGATCAAGGAGGGACTGCTGAAAACGGAAACGTCAGCGTTGTGTCTGTAGAAGACAGCAGAGTGGAGGCTGAGACACCGGTAACACACAGCTCAAGTCAACCAAATAGAGAGAACCAAAACGAAACAAGGACTCTTCCGCTTCTTCTTAGTCCAAGATGGTGGACATATATTTCCACAAGAAGACACAATTCAGCCATTATGTACATTTCTCTTGTGCTTCTTTTACAAAGCCAAAAGAATAAGACATCGTTCTTCAGAGGACATAGTGGATTCCTTTTCTGAAATGCACTTTTCAGACTTTTATTGTGTCCGAAGATTTTTATTTTTCCCATTACAACTTTATAGATAGTATGTCTAGGAACTCAAAGTGAGTAAGAAATTGGAATAGATTATAGATAGGTTAGGTTATTTAGGTTATTTTATTACTCTGTACTTTTTTTAAATCTTTAATAAACATGTTGCAGTATACCATTTGTTATATTTCCTTGTCAAATCCTGGGTGTTCTAACGCGACTAAAATTTTCTCTGGGTTATCGTTGCAAGATTAATATCCATACTGGCGTGGAGCCAAACATAACCGCAACCAACAGTGTCTCGGCAATAAAGAAGCACTTGAGAAACACGAACACGAAATCCAGTCATCCGAAATATGCTAAGATCCTCGAACCCAGAGTTAACAACTTCACTTAATTTTTTTTCTTAGGTGTGGAACTCAAATGTGAGCAACGCGAGCAACAAAAGTGTTTTGTCGCCCACGTCATTTGTGGGGTAAAACACGAGGTACAAGTTAAAACTGATTTAACCCAAACACGCTCTACAAATTAAAACTATCCGAGGCTCTGAATACCTGAAGAAACGTTTTTGCTATAGTGGAGCAAAACTGTGGAACTCGTTTCCGGTTGCTTTTCGTGAATCTGAAACCCTTCTAGCCTGCGTAGCAAGCGTTTCCGTAGGGCTTTCCGTCCGTTGGAGGCGTTTTTGCTTTTTGGCTGCGCAAAAATTGGGGCGAGCGCAACACCGCACTTTTTTGCGCCCTCTCCAATTTTCCCGAGGCCAAGAAAGCTGTATTGCTTGGTTTTTGCGATGTTTCCATATCCTGTTTCCATATCCTGTCAATCGAAAAAATGCAAAGGGGCGGGAGCCAAAAAATACAGGGCTTGAACCGGGATTAAAAGGTACGGGAAGCGGGAGGTTTAAACCGCCCTGTCCCACCCCCCCCCCCCCCCCCCCCACTGTCAAGGCTTGTCAAATCTCCTTGGATTATTGGCTGTTCGCTTGAATGAACTTGAAACGGCGCTCATTTACAATAACAAAGTAAAACTTACTCTGAAGTAATAGATAGATAGATAAAACTTTATTTTAACACGATAATAATAAAAGCTAAAAGCTTGTGGGGTCGTGTATGGGGTCGTGTAATGGGTATCTTCATCGCGTTCGGATGTTCAGTTAACAAATAACATGAAGTACCACTATTAGTCTGGTCAAAAAGTTATGCCATTTATGATGCCATCAAGATTGAAAACAAACAAACACCAAACACGCTTTAAATTATGGCATAAGTTTTGCGGATGCGAAGTAAGCCTATATAAACTTCGGCGCTTTGAGGAACTCAAAAAACTTTTTTCGGAAGCTTTTCGGATGAAATAGCTTTAAACCGACAACTGCTTTGCTTAAAAGATTATTGCAATTGAAAACTTGTAGGACAACAAAATGGACAGTTGCACAAACCGACCCGACAACCCCGACAGTTGAAATTGAAAGCAATTACTCGCTGAGTGATGATGACTCGCTGTTTGAATAAACAAACACAAAATAATAAACAGAGAAATCATTTTTGAAAAAGTTTATTCGAAAACCCGTAAGTTTATACTTAAATGCAATTCGCGTTACACTTCCAGTACGGCGGTGGGTCCGTCCACGCGAGTGAAATCGGCCGTGCATGGCAAAATATTCAAGACTTCATCTGTCACAAATCTGAGCGCGTTTTCTAATAATTTTTTAAAGTCAAAAGTAAATGACACATTTTTAATGACAAAAATTACATTTCCATTTCAAAATCTAATTTCTTTGTCCGTAATACTCAAAATCATGCACCTTAAACCCTTTAAAAACTTCACTTACTCGGTTGTGTTTCAGAACAAGGCAAGCTCTCCGCCGTGAAGAAAACAAAGCGATAAAGTCCTTTGAAGGCAGCTTTCGTAACTTGAACTTTTCGCCTTCTACCAGTATTCTTTTGAACTTTTTCTTTTCATTTATAGATATAAGGTGTTTTTTCTCAAGTTTAAAACTACAGTACTGTCGAGCAATCGTTTTGCCAAATAAACTTAAGCTTTTTAAAGAAACCTCTTTTTGAAAAGCGACCGGATGGTCATGCGATTTCCCGCCAAGAAAACGCGGTTGCCCAAAAGCACTGCACGATTTCCCGTCAAGAAAAGATGGCATTCTCCACCCCCGGTCGGGTTGTCTTGGGACTTCCCTCCCCCTCCCCCAGAGTCACAATAGGTTACCAAATTTGCTTAGCAATCGAGCTTCGCTGGCGGGGTTTGCCCGCAGGCTGCGCTATAAAGTTTTCCTACCTGCCTACCACTGAGAAAGGCGCACGAAGTCGACGAAACTTCAGAAAAAGAAAACAGATTGGTTGAACCTGTTGATCGCAATACTGACTTAAATGTTCATTTGTTTAGTAATTATTTCGTTGACGTCATTGCAGTACATTCGCTGCGGTATCTCTACGAAGAAAATAATCCAGAAACGAACTGTTACTATCGCTACACAGTATGTTTAATATGATCACCTCTGTCTTTAAGAGCACCTAGAAGTGAATTGTAGAGGGCACCTTTTGAGACCGACCCAGATATCAAATATGTCATCAATAAACCGCTTGTAAGGCGTACGATTTCGAGAGAAACGTTCAATAATATCTTTTTTGTTATGATACATAAACTCATTGACGGCAAAATGAATAACCATGGCTATACCAAACTCTCGAACAGTCGCCGCCATCATTGAACAGGCGTTAGCGCCCTATTCCAGTGGCGTCGGCGATTGGCGAGAGACGGCTGTTATATCCAAGGACAAATAAAGTTACAGCAAGAAAGCAGTAGAAAATTAGATGATAAATATCGTAATCTTTGTAAAAAACAGGCTAGCAAAGACGAGGTGTGGAACTTTAGTTTTGAAGTCACTAATTTTTAACACAGCAAGTCGGAAATTGTCCCTTCAATTTTTTTCGGCATTCTTCGGCGAGTAAATGCAGTGAGATGGGAGGAGCAAGGTATAAAATCAATTAGCATATACCAAACTAGTGAACAGTGGTTTTCGTACGCTCTGATTGGCTAGTCAAATTCGGGATAGTACTTGCCTTTCACCTCTCGGCATTGTTTTGGATTTCGCGCGTACGTTTTCCCCATATCTCAGAAAAAAAGGAACTATTTGGTGCTCGCTTTCCACCGGTTTGGTATAAGACTTGCTACAAGTCGCTCTTTTTTTCTCGTGGACAAAAGAGATGTTTTAATAGCGGGTGACTGCAAAACGAGGAGTGTGTGTGCCTGTGTAACGTCGTGTTCGATGTTCAGATGATTGCAGAACTCGCACGCGGAACGTTTGCGTGTGTTGCGCGTGCTGTGATGACAGAACTAGCCCGCCAATTTGTAACACGGGCGTGGATCGCGCGCGCGTCCTCCATATTTAGAACGAGCGACTTGTAGTCTGCGCGAAGACGTCTCCTATTTCCCTTTCCGCGTGGAGCAAAGGAAACTGGAGACGTCTGCATGCAAGCTAGCAACTTCTAGGTCTAGTTTGGTGTATACCGAAACAATTATTCACTTCAGTGTTGGTGTAAAGCGTTAATATTTATCTACCACTAAATAAAATCCAACACTATTCACCTCTACTTAGGTGAATGATTGTTAACTATTTCAAGTTTTACATAGTCCTGCTGAGAGATTTTCTCTTTGACTTTAGCTCAACCGTTAAGGCTTGGGTAAGGTAAGCTCCAACCTTTGTTCTAAGAGGTTTCAAGTCACACTTTACTCGACTAGCGAGCAAAGTGTCTGCGCTGGGGGAAAAAATAAACTTGGGGAAGGAGAATGAGGTGGGCGTGGTCGACTACATCCTCGGAGACCCGGGGGCAGATAGTGGGGCGAGGGAAAGTCAGGACGGGCGAACAAAAAAGTAGCCCACTTTTTTGTTCGCCCGTCCTGACTTTCCCTCGCCCCACTATCTGCCCTTGGGTCTCCGAAGATGTAGTCGACTGGGGAGCACTAGGTCACTGATCATGACACACGTAAGGGTATGTTTTTGGTCGGAAACAGAATCAACCTTTTTTTTGTGCGATATGAGGAACACAGCAGGCCAGTAACAAAGTTCTTCAATTTTTAATACCACTCTTTTAACTAAACCAGGCCACGTTTTTAGGACGTACTTTTGCCTTTTCATTTACACTACTTCTAAATTTCTCGTTACAAGAAATAATTACACCTATATGTCAAAACGCACTATAATTACGTTAAACCTTGAAATTCAATGAGGAGAATTCTAATTTCCAAGTCACATGAAAATAAATTAACGGAAACGAAACTTGTCGTTATAACTTCAGTGGGGCTCAACCCTCATAAATAAATACTCAAAACTGGCAGAATAATAAGAAAAACGTCCACAACGTTATCAGGGCATTTCTTGCGTAGGGTAAAAAAAATGAAGAATTCTTTTTCGCGTTGATTTTCGAGCTCAAAAACGGCATATCTTCGTCATCCGTGGTTTGCCATCATGCGAGTCCAGCACGCATTGATACAAACCCATATTTGTCGTGGAAACACACATACTGAAACAATAAAAAAAATGTCAACGTTGCAACCGTTTTTTGCGTTTTATTATAGTCGTTGTTACCGTTGCAGTAGTTTTGTTGTTTGTTTTGTTTGTTACTTTTTCTTTGAAATGAAAAGAAAACGACGAACCATGACGTTTACAATTACTGAGGTATTTTCGAATCTCAAATTTTATTTTCAAATTGTGTTCTAATTCTCTTAGGCTAAGGAAAAGTATTCTGAGCCTGAATAATACTGTGTTTTACACAAAGGCAATTTATTTTATAACACAACAAATATTCAGTCGATAAAAAACTGAGTTGTGGGATGTCTTAAGCCCTACAAAATGTGAATTGTAACAACAAACCTTCCATCTTCCCACACACATATATCGGTCAGCGGTCCAGATCCAGATAAATCAAGAGTCGCAACGCATTCTGTAAATACAGATTAATCAGACTGGTAAACGCTCGTCCAGGGTTTGGCATACGGCTCAACTGTGCGTCAGAGAAGCACAGTTTGGCCCAGAAACATGAATGATACATTCAACAGCAAAGTGAGTGTAATACAGCCAGTTGAAATGAACACACAAAAAATCAAACATCTCTCTGTATTTCGTGTATTGTTTACACTTTTGTGTCATCATTTACGCTTTTTATTCTCGTTCGTGTTAAACTTCCGTTGGACAATGCTATGGACCTCCTTTTTCTGCCATCGCCACCCCTCTCTTTTATGATGTACATGTTGTGTCAACCTCGTGGGCGCGTTGGTGGCAGATTAAGTTCCACTCTATTTAATTAAGGAAGGGTGAGCACAGTAAAGGGCATTATCGTTAGCGGTAAATTGGCATATTTTGAGGTGCGTGGCGTGAAACGGCTGTTTCACCTACGACGTCAAACGTCATATGATAAAAAGCGGTGGCCTACGTTTTTCAATACTTGCTGGCCGCAAGAACAAGCAAAATTTTCTGTAAAAGATGACGATGACCTCAAAATGAGAATGAAAAGTGACTCAAAATGACAAAGTGACTAGTGAAACATAACCCAGCTACTAAAACGGTGGTATTTTCGAGCTGGGTGCCTTATTCGCACAGGTTCGGTTCCAAATTCTGGTCAAGAGATGATTAGCGACGAGACAAATTCCTAAACGTTGTACATCTTACCTCTTCCTTCTCTCTCCCAGATTCTCACGGTTGAATCGTGTGATGCTGTGGCTATTCTGGGAAGAAAAAAAAATAATACGTGACTTGTAGTGTTTATTAATATGTGAAGAAATCGCTACACTACGATATATTTGATTAATGGAGACACAAGGGAACTTCGATATACCGGAATCATGCATGTAAGATGACACCCCTGTTCTAAAGTGAAACCGTAGAATGTTTACTGTAGGAGATTATTCACAGCCACCAGCACCCTTGGCAAGATGGGAACCTTTTCAAAGAAACAATGTGAGTTGTCGTGAAATTAGCAGAAAATTAGAGACAAAGGAAACAGTACTTACATTTTCTTTTCTACAGTTAAACATGAATCACTACTTGAGTGGGTTAATGCGAAGGGGCGCAAACCAGATCCAACTGAACTCGTCCACTTTTTGCATGCAGTATGGATTTTCTGTGATACGTCAATAAGTGATTTTTTTTTGCCTGAAGGTTAAGTTCCTAAAGATTTCGCCACACCATACGGCCTATGCAAGAATGATGGCTATTGCTATTGCAAGATTGTTCTCAATGTTGTCTTCAGGCAAAAACAGACCAGCGAATCGCATTGCGAATTACAGTTAAGAACCGCTTGCTTTTACTATTGTTTAGCTTTGCATTGTGCTTTTCCCAACTGTACAGTGTTGATGGAAAAGGAAACAACGCTCCTTCATCGAAAGGTTTACATTGAGGTAATAAAAAGCACTTACAGATCTTTCGAAGAAACGTGGTCGAAGCGTGGAAGAAATATGCAAGCCGAGGTGGTCTGGTAATGACCTACATACCGACACACCATCCCTTGTGCCCTCACGTCCCACAGCTGTCAATTAAATCATTTTGGGGGTTGAGAGAAGTAACTAAGAAAGCAATACTGCTTTGGCGAGAGGACTTGAAACAGAAGAGGTGTAAATAGAGTACTGAATTCCAATAATTATTAATTTATACTGCTAAAGATGAGATCAAACAAGAAAGACAATTGACAAGAGTTTACAAGTAAATACAATTAGAGAGCACCCCTGAGAGTTGAAAGTCCGCTTTGTGAGAAAATTTAAGCAATAATTTAAACACAAGGACATACACGAGACGGCAAAGTTTGAGAAACTCACTTCTTTCTAATTACAGAATAGAAGGATAGAAGCAAACATGCACAAAGCGATAAAAAACCTTGCAACATAATATTAACACTTATTTATTTATTATTAATATTTATTTATTTATTTAATTTTATTAAGACTTACAGTTGTTTCACATCCTTTTCCATTGAATCCATTGCTGCATGTCAAAATAAACTGCCCATCTTTTGAACAGTCGCAATATGTCTTCAACAAAAAGATATTGATAGATATTCAATCCCTAATTCAGAATCACTTTAAAGTTCACTTTTGAGAAAAAAAATCAAATATTTATCACCAGAAAACGAGGGACAAAAAAATTCCTCTACAACGTGAAATACCTGAAAGTACTGCTGAGCAGGGAAGGTAATTGCAGGTTGCATGTTCCTTGTATCCCACACTCTGATATAAGAGAGATATATTATGCACTCATGATGTCATGTGTTTGTAAACGATTAAAGCTGAAACTTTCATGACATTCAATTCATTCATGGATACCTTAGCATTTTGTCCTCTCCAGTTTGTGCGACTTGAGACTGCGTTCCAGTAATCCACTTCACACAAGTTACCTGTTGATTAAACAATACAAAATTAAATCTATGGGTTTTCTTCTCCAATTGTGAGACACTCTAGTAATAGGCGAATACTCCAAAGTAAGCTCCAGTTTCTCTGAGTAGAGCAGGTGCTGACTGACTGAGGATTTATGAGGAAGATCTTGTTCAGTGTTTGTGCAGCTTCTGCTTGGGCTCTAAAGGCCCTCAGAAATAAAAAATAAAAGTGTGCAATTTCAGAGACAGACTCCACTGTAACTCAAATTTATTTACACTTGACATTCCTGATGTCAAGGTACAAAATATAATAACCAAAACATTGCTTTTATTTTGCTTATCATAATTATTTCAATTGAGCCATGGGTCCTTGGTTGTCTGGGAGTGCAAGAATATTCTTGTCTGTTTCTGTTCCTTGGATTGGTGGCCTAAAAAGGATCTTTGGTCATCAGTATTTTTTATTTGTAAAAATTGGCAGCTGGGTTAAATTCGTTTTTGTGACCTACGGGCTGTTAAACATTATGATAATTATTACTTATTTATTCTTTTGCAATAGTACAGCCTGACAAGAGAACACCAAATATTGCTTCACTTAGGTTGTCATATACATGTAGTAGCTAGAAGACATCTAACTAGGAAAAAGAAACCTGAACTTTTAACATAAATCAATTTTATTCGATTTGGCCTGAAACTCTCTTGTACCCTTGAAATAATTCAAAACAAATGTAACAATCCAAACTGCTTCTACCAAAAACACTTTAAGCAAAGCTCACTGGTAGATCCTTTAATATTCCTGGTGTAATTCAATAATGTTGTGAAAAGAAAATTAAAAGAATTATCACCAGGTTTCTTGAGACTTCTTTTTCACTGATACTTGTAGTCCTGGTCACATCCCACAGCCTCACACAGTTATCCCTCGACCCAGAAAATAACAAGGATCCGTCTACAAAAGAGTACAAAATCACTGACTGGCATTTCAGTGTCAGACGGGTTTTCTCTTTCTAAGCAGGCCACCAACAATGGCATCCAGGGGAATTGACTTGACTTTAAATTAACTACTGTTTGCCTCTAAGCAAACAAGAATCAACCTAACAAACTGTAAGCCATTGATATAATAAAGACTTCCTGCCTTTCTTAAGATCCTTAGTACATACACACAGTTAGTTGTATCAGCACTTCAACTGTTACATGTATCGAAGGCATGCACCTCTTTACAAATTGCAGCATATTTCACTCTCACATAAATGGCCCTACTGCATTTGTTAAAGCCTGATTTGGATGTGTTACACCTTATTTAAATACAGATATTAATATTACAAAAGAGAGAGAGAGAGAGAGAGAGAGAGATCTTAAAAGTACCGGTATTTGAATGGACACAAATCAGGGCTCCTAATAAGTGAAAGGACAAATTGGCTGTTCACCATTTACAGGGGGAAACCGGTTGGCCCACGGTTTGTGGAAATGGTTAACAAAACCTCACAAATGGAAAATTCAGTTGAAGATTGGTGTGCAACATTTGTGCAACTCACTCTAACTTACAGAGAGTGTCTAAACCAGACTGGCACAGGGCCTGGAACTGGTAGACTAAACTAAATGGAATACAATTTTATGTTTGGATATTCTGGTTGGGAATTTTGGATTACCTCTCAAGATGCTCTGTATATTTGGAAATTTTTTGGATGCAACCCAAAAATTGTAAATGGTGAGCACGAGTTCATTACTACAGACATTTTATTTAATTTCTTTTGTCCGAGGGTCAATCTTATTAAAAAATTGGCATCACAATGGATTCTTTTCTGCGACTCTTCTGTTTTGGGGGCATTCAGAACTAACATAAAACAAAGCCCATCGAAATTTGAGGGTGTTCACAAAGTCATCACTTAAAACCTTTTTCAACAAATGAATGTACTTCAACTGAATAAATTCTGTCCTACCTTCATTTAAATCTATAGCTGTCACCACAAGCCTGTGACCCTCATATGTCAAAGATGGCTCACTTCTGTCCACTTGAGTCTGCCATGCCTTAATTGTCTTATCTCTTGAGGAACTATATACAGTGGTACCTACATGCTTTACCTTTCGAGAGAACAGCAAAAAAACATTTGTTAAAAAACCATTTTTACCATGATGCCATAAATTTGTGATTCACGCAGTGGTTTCATTAGATTGTGGCCATCAATGCGGCTCTGAGTTCTGTTTAAACTCATGCAGCTGCTTAGATATTTTTCAACCAAGACATTTACCTCAGGAGGTATAGACTTTTGCAGTACACCAATTCAAGGAGGAAGTAGGCAATGACAAGTGTATTAGAGCACATTAAGCCAAGTACCTGTACATGTACTTCACTATAAAATTTGGAAGCACAAGGATCAAGTGAACACCTGGCAGGTAATCAGTAAATTTTTGGGTGGGGCCTGCTGCTGGGGCACTGCAAACCCTAACCCACACCAGACCATGTTCTGAACATGGTTGTTTTCCATTTAAAATCATTAAATCTTTAGTACTTATTCTTGTTTTTGTATGAGCAATAGTTTTTGACTCAGCTGTACCTTGTCTATCCACTCATAACAAACTTCACCAGTAGGAAATACTTGTTATTATTACATGTGTTTGTATCTGAATAAAATATACACGTACTTTAGTGACATCTCTTGTGTGACCAGTCAACCGACAAAGCAGGTGTCCTTGCGTCCAGTCAAACAAACCCACTGACTGTCATAGGGAAAGAAAATTAATTAACTTCAACTTATAATAACACATGGACCCATTTTTATGCAGTGAAACCTCAATTCTCCAGACTTGGAGAGACCACCAAAGATAGTCTGGTTAATTCAGAATCCAGATAATCAACAAGAATGGATATTGTTTAGAGATACATAATCAAATTAAATACATTATCAAAATCATTTGGGTGAGTACTCAATAGCCGAATGCTTGTCTTCCTCTTTACTATCAATGTTCTCAATCAATTTCAACTGGGGAACATGGAGAAATGAAGATTTTCTGCTAAAAGTTGTTAAAATTGTAACCTCCAATATCTGGACCTATTTTTATAAATTTGACTGTATCAAGCATGACAACATAGTTACATCAGTAGACACCAGGGTGTGTTAAGAACATTTCACTGACTGGCCTAATCATCATTATCAATTCACTGATGGACAATGCTAGGCTGTAATATTGCTTTGAAAAATGCTTTTTCTTTCTTTCTTTCTTTCCTTTTTTTTTGCAAATGTAACCTAAAAATTGGTGTTTCCCAAATGCAATCCAGATTCAGATGCTAAAAAATGGATGGCTGAAAAATGCATTTAAGGACGTTTGTGCGAAAAACTTCTACAACACAGATTTTTTTCATACGTTGGCTACAGTCAGATAATGAGTTACCTATGTCTGAAATGCAAAAAAATTGGGGGTTCACCAAATTCGTTTTCGAAATAAAGCGCGTGGAAAACTACCCCAATTTTGACACATCAGTCCTCGTAACTCGGCATGGCCTCAGTACTTGTTAGTTAAAAAATATTAAAAATGATTCGCTGTAGACCCACTTTCTTAGTCAATTTTTATTACCTGGGTCTGTCAAGTAGATAATTTGAATCGGCATCATCCTTTTAGTTAAACTCAACCTCTAAGACGGACTTTTGCGAACACCGTGCAGTACAATAATATATAGCAGAATTTGATGATGCGAAGGTAGAAAAGTTGAAAACTTCCACAAGACAGCTCTTCTTTAATTTTTCACCAAATGTAGATAATTGACAAAGAGAGTGATCTATCAAAAGAAAATAAGGGGTCACCAAACACTTAAGAGAGTTAAGTGCCCACTAGTGCTATATATCTCCACATTTCTTCACCAGCGCGCGCGCTCAACGCATGATGTGGCGTTACATCGGAAAGTGAATCGCGTGCATAGTAAGGATGCGCAGAAACAATTAGTGTAAACATCGGGGCCCGAAAAAATGTTCGTTTTGAATAAACGCCAGCTCTGTGAGGCCTAGTTTTAATAAACGCCCCCAGCGTTTAATCGAGAAAATACAGTACTCTGGTAAGAGAAAACTTTTTCATTTAAGCACTTGCAATTGAAGCTCTGATATTCGCAAAATGCTTGCTAAAAATTTTAGTGCCGACACCCCCACCCTACCCCTCAGAAATACCACACAATCATGAAATATGATACGATACGAAACTCTGGGAAGGTAATTATGGGCCGTGAAAAACTCAAATTTTTTCCAAATAATATCATTCCTTGGTTTTATATTCTGTGATGATCCAGTTGAAATCCGTAGGATCTACGAGAATTTTAGGTTACTTTTAGCTCGGAGTCTCAAGCCTCGCTGCGGTCTTCGCTTATGCCGTTCAGATAAAGTAAGAACTTGCCATAAGCATTATCCGGCCCGACAGAAGTACGTTTATATTTTAATTTAAAATACTTACGTTATCTTTGCTTCCTGTTAAACACGTTCCTGGAGCGAATGAATCGACACAAGTAACAGAATCTCCGTGAATTGATTTGTGTTCTGTTACCATAGAGGTTGTGAAGGTTGCACTCACTTCCGTGTTTACATGGTCATAATCCCCAAATTGCCGGGGCTTTGACTTTTTCAGTCCCATGCATAAACTATCAAAGCACTGGAAGCAACCTGGCTGCATGAAAAGTCCAAGAAATTCTGTTTAGAGAACAGGCAGACACAAAGCTCATAGCGAACAGCAACCCGAACCGGACAGCCAGGTCGACAACCAAGCCGACTTCCAGGGCTTGCTGAATATGCAGATTTCCCGCCAGCGGCTTCACGATAGTTTCCGCTTCCTGATTGGTTGGACAGTGGGGACAATTGAGCCGGAGCGGGAGGGGGGTTGCGCTTACAAATTGACAGGGCTCGGAAAAATTGTTACTTCTTATGCAGTATTTAACAAAAGGAAACCACATTATGTTTAAGTTTATTTATTGCTCTAGCTCTTTTCTATTATGATATAGAAAGTATGCACACTGTACTCCGCCCTTTTGCTGCGGCATCAGTTAAGGATTTTGCATAATTTCATGACAAAGACACGAAAGAAATAAAAATAATGTATTACAGCTCTTCAGTTCAAAATAAATTCATTTCATCAATCACAGCGAAATCTTATATTTCGCAGGAACTTTTGGGCACTAAAAATATCGCAAAGCGATTCCGTGGACAGGAAATAGGTAAACCATTTCTCAAATGCAGCTAATAACTGAATATTATGCAAACAAATTTTGTTTCGTGGAAAGTGGATTTAAAATTTATTTATTGGTCTGTCACCCGTTCGAAAACTGAGTGATAATATCCTCACATCATCTTGGATTTTGTTCGCTGTCTCTCGTTCTCCTTGTTCATACTCTCGGGCACTGCTCACTGGGAAAAAAGTTATAAAACGTACCACACAAAATATCATAACACTGAAAAGGTTGCTTCAATTGATTTGTCTGTGATTTAACTAATGAGAGCGCAAATAATTTAAGTATAAAACACCCGATGACTTGATTTTAGTTGATAATCTGGCATGTTCACCAAGCATTAGTTGATCGGGTTGATAGGCACATGAGCTGTTTTGAATTTATAGTACGCACTGAAGATCAACTGATACATAAAACAGATGAACCTCAGCTGAGATAAGGCCAGGCAGGAACCAGAATCCAAATAAAATGTATGTTCGCGATTCGATATCTCAAGCTTTTGTTCGCCGTTTTAAAATGATGTCTCTCTCTTCATTAAAGCTTGCCACCAAAGCGTTTATTCTTTTAGCCATTTCTGTGAAGTCTTGCTTTAAGTTGTTAGCATCTTCTTGAATGAGTTCTACCTGTACTCGAACGTTCTCGAGTCTTAAAAGAGTAGTTGCGAGCGAACTGTCAGCTTTAATAACTTGCGCCTTTATTTGAACTTCCTCCATGCTGAGTTTAAGCCCAAAGGTGAAGTTAATTTCTTTCTCGCTCGTTTTCTTGCTTGACGTTTCGTGTAAATGAGAAACTAGTTGCTACGACTGAGTTCTTTTTTTAGAGCGCACGAGTTACAGTTTCATCCGAGTGAAACTGGTAAAACGTGTTCACCCTGTGTAATCAAGAAAGAGGAACAAAAGGAATGGTAGCCGTGAGAATATATCACATACAACCTTTTAAATATGCATCTCTGTCAAAAAGACTGCCAGTTTTTCCTTATATACATACAAAATAGCGTCCTATAGAGTTACAGCGATAAACAATTCATAGTTTGGACGCTGCTCAATGTGCGAAGTGAATACACCTGCTACAACATGCTTTATTGTCGTAATTTGCATAGGTAAAATTTCCTTGATTCATTGAAAGCTGTTATTTATCATGCTGGGATCGATTTCCTCTGTGGTATAACTCCTCTTAGAATTATCCTCAAGATTTCGAGATTATGTATTCAGTTTTTACCAAATTTAATTCATCGAGCTCACAAACAGCCACTGACTGGCGAGGAATTGGTATCGAACTTTGCTCGTTAAGATTCTTGTGCATTAACATATTCAGCAAATTATATCCCAATGGCAGCAAAACCACAACAACATTCGGTTGGTGCCCCTGTTTAAAGATAGTCGCTGTGGCAAACTACAAACCCGCTGAGATCGCAGTGAATTTTGTTAAGTGTGGAAAAACTTTCATTCAGTTAAAAGTCACTTAGTAAGAAAATCGACAATGTATTAGTCCACTCTTAAGTTAGGGTTTGCACAATTAATTTTTTCTGATTTAACAGATGATAGACCATTGTACTATATACACGAATTAAGCAATCGCTGTGTCTGACAGAAAAAAAGGGCTTGAAAGGGATTCATGCGAACCTATACGAGCCTGTGATTACCGAGAGAGTGCTGTACCAACTGAGCTAGTCAAGGCAAATGGGAGTTAGTCGTATGTAAGTTCGTAACATATTCGTAGAAGAAGAATAAATGAATGTGCAAAAAATGAAATATTCTATATGTGAACAGCAGATGAAAGATTTAAAAGATGTTACAAAATCGCTGCTATGTACACGACTTAAGCAGTCATACTACACTAAGGACATTGGTATTTTTATTGTCGCATCACGATAATTATTTGTGGGCAAAATTTGATCAGGTTAACAGCCTAAGTTGTTGACAACTATTTGTTGTCGATAACAAAAAGTTAGGAATACCATTTGTAGGCGATACAGACCTTCTGCACGCTGAGGTAAAGTTGTCGATTACTAAGACACAGCTTCGAGGGCTTGGAAACTAGCGCTTAATGCTTACATGCCAGTTGCTTATATGAAGGTGTCAGGTAATATAATCAAACGCATTTATTGTTTTAGCTATCGAAAACCGTGGAGTTGTCCTTCTCGAAAAGGAAAACTGCTTTGTTGTGGATAAGTTATTTGTTATTTAATGTTACCGATACCTTCCCTTAAACATTGTCGTCAGATTGTCGAAAACGATAACAAAATAGTTACCGACGCCATCTCCTTAGTCTCTGGAGGCCCAAACAGAAAGAAATGAAATGAACGTGCATAAGATGTACATATTCATTAAAAAATATGAAATGAAAGGTGCTTCAAATCTCTCTCCCGGAGAGAAACATTGTTGCTCCTATTAGCACTAGCTAGTGTCTTCGCGTTTTTTTTAAACCAGACCACCACTGTCCTCGTCTTCAAGTATTCGTGTCAGTGTGCCTAATATCTTCTTCCTCTTCCCAAAGAAAAGAAATAAAACGTCTAGACGGACGAAGTTCCTCAATTAACCAATCCGAGCACGCCAGAGTAAACATCATTCATTGCGGTTTTACATTCGATAGACTCGCTTACTTGCCTTCTTATTATAGACGGTTTTGCTCTTCCGACTTTTTTTCGAATTGACGGCGAACTGAAATCTTCTCTTTCTTTGAGACCCATATTCACTGATTAGCCCATAAACAGACGAAAGAAACTTTCTGGCTTTGTTTCGCACTTTAATGTTTATTTTTCTCTCGGTGGGAGTTGCAGGTATTTAAAATCTTTTTATGCTACGCTGTTCTATGTAAATATTTCATGGAACTGAGAAATGACAACTAGAAACTTGCAGCAAGAAGGTAGGTGAACTAAAAGCAATAATCTTCTTTGTTCTATGTTACAGACAGCCTTGACTTGCAATTGATTAAAACCAAATCGGACTTTTCTTCTTCTTAAATTTAGAAAAATTATTTGGATTTTGCACTAGGATAAACTTATCGATAAACCTTAATGTTGATTACTTTACTCAACTTTCACACATTTTTTGAGGATATGCTACAAAATCTGCCAGCTGCAACAGACATCCGCTCACTGGACTGATGGTCGTTTACTGCCGACGATATCATAGATCCACTAGTATAGCAATATCGATAAAACCCCGCATCAATGAAAAAATAGGTCATTTATTATAACGGCATCATTCGATAGCAGATATAAATTGAGTTGGCATCATTGAATAAAAGTGATTTTGTAACTGACTGTTTTTTTTTTCGGCCCTTAAAACACTGTGAAGTATCTGGAGAAAATAGAAGTGGCTCTCAATTATGATCGCTGAGCGTCACTGACAAATTTTTAACAATACTCAACATTTTATTGCCAGAGTTGAGCAAACCCTTCACATTTTCCTTAATTACCTTGTCCCTGTCTAATTAACAATTAAAAGCAAGATGCAAGTAGCTTAATTGAAGATGTGTCATAAAAGTTTTCGTAACGAATTCAACGTATGCTTCTAGCGTAGTGCAATGAAACGCATCAACCAAGTTACTTTAAAGATTTTCTTCTTCGTTGCCGTGGTTTGGAGGACAATCGAAGTACAAGCATTCACGGGTAAGCAAGTTTTTCAATTTTTTACTCGAAGCGTATTTTATTTGCATGTGACCTTGTTCGGTTTTAGCGGCTTCAGTGAAATTTTGTCTCAAAAAATGTCTGCGATAACGACGAGGTATTCTTGTTTCTTATCCAAAGGGAGTACTTTTACTCAGCCCAGACCCAACTGAGCATTCAGACATACACCTAATTGCAATATCGTTGTCATACAAAAATGAAAAAAAAAAAAGAAGAGAAATTCAAGGAAAAAGCCAAATAGGACTAAAATAGGCACGCTATACTAACTACATTCAGAGCCGCTCAAAACTGAGTCCATCTGGAGTCCAATTTACGTTTTATCAACTCCACTGATACAAAATTGATGTATTATACTGTAGTGCAAAAGTGCTTTGAGTATTATTAAAATGTGACAATGTAATTTGCATGGTTAATTAATTCCTACTTGGCTTTTTTCTTTATTCGTTTTTGCTTTTTTGTATGACAACGTTGTCGCAATTAGGTGTATATATGTTTTAGGGGAATGACCATAAGCGATGAGCAGCATTTTTGACACGGGTCAGGGAAAATTAGGAAAGCAGTGAAAATGTACTTGTTATGTTTGCTAAAGAATGTGACGTTGTCAGAAGACATTACAACGTTCGGAATTCAAACGCTTCTCTTGCCTGCGCCCTTGATGAAGTTAAAAACAAAGGGTGACACATCAGACTAAAAGATAAAACTCTCAGTAAGTAAGCGTGCTGTTTTGTGGCTCGTGTTTCAATGAGCTGAACAGAATTTGCCTTCAGAATCAAGTAAAGAGTTTATCGACAGTTAATGGTGTTGAGTTTCTGGTTCTTAACCCAATTCATGCTCTGGTTAATTGGATTGAAGTCATGCAGTTTCGATCCGTTTCCAAAATGGGCATTGTCAGCTTTATTTCTGCTTGTCCACGTGTTCTTCCTTTTTTTATTTTGATTTGTAATTGTTTTCTTTTGATTTGTAACATATTTGTATAAATGTTAGTGTTTGAATAAATGTTACTTGCAAAAACGTCAAATTTCAGAATCTCCACGACAATGCTTCCCTGCAAGGCCACAGTTTAACGTGACTTTCAGCCTTTTAGTTGGGCAGTTCGTTTACCTGGCTGAGGTAAACAACATGACCGAGTGCACTAGACATGCCTGTGATCGCGGCAGCGGTGATTATGCGTATGTGTTAGAAGACCGATGCTTTGCTGTCGACTGTTTCCCGGATGCAAAGTGTGACCCGCTTACACTCCCTCATGCGCAAGCAGTACACTCAGCAGCCACGCGACTTAGCTGGACAGGTAGGACTGTCAACTAAGTGTGAATGATACTCAATGAAACATCGTCAGCCACAACAAGTAATGGTCTTTAGATAAAAGAGCACATCGAAATTAAACCTCGCACAAACGGATATAACATTCCATGCAGCAACGTTCGACGTTGTTGAATTCAACATGTTACACACGTTTGGCCGCCTCGTGGAATGATTTTGGACGCTGAAATCGCCAATAAAAAGATAACACTAAGTTGAAAAATTAACACTGTGTGCCGCCATTTTGAATCGTACTTAGCAGCCTGGCCGCTTGTGCGTGACGTTAAATGTACAACGAGACCAGCGGTCGGGTAATGTGGGCTCGTTTTTAGAGAGATTTTTTAGAGAGGAATTTCAGTGGGATCGGATACACCTTAAAAGCTAAAACCACGGCCAGTAACTCAACCAAGTGTTATCTTTTTATTGGCGATTTCCCAAAATACACCGTTTCCTTTAATTATGATGATAGCGTTGAACGGAAATGAAATTGTGCATAACGTGTTGAATTCAATAGTGCTGAATGTTGTCAAATAAAAATGTCGCATCCTTTTTCCTGGGCCTTACAAGTTACAATTGGAATTGGATAAATAGTAAGCAAAGTACGCTTTTTCAAAGATCAAGAAAATGCCATACAAAAGTCTTTATTTTGAAGAGCAAACTTAGCAAGGTTAGCATTTTTGAGGTGCCTTATCGGTATCGCTTTTGATGGAAGCATAGTGGTATAGTGATTATTGCGTTCGACGGGGCAAGCGTGTATAAAGTTTTACCTACCTACCTACCTACCTACCTACCTACCTACCTACCTACCTACCTACCCACCCACCTACCTACCTACCTACCTACCTACCTACCTACCTACCTACCCACCTACCTACCTACCTACTTACCTACCTATCTACCCACCTACCTACCTACCTACCTACCTACCTACCTACCTACCTACCTACCTACCTACCCACCTACCTACCTATCTACCTACCTACCTACCTACCTACCTACCTACCCACCCACCCACCCACCCACCTACCTACCTACTCTCAACTGGACTTATATATCGATCAAGAGATCGGAAGGTCGGTGGCTAAAGGCTTGGTCTCTTCGCTGCGAAGTGTTACTCCCATCTCTCTCTCTCTCTCTCTCTCTCTCTCTCTCTCTCTCTCTCTCTCTCTCTCTCTCTCTCTCTACGGAGGATATAAATGGGTACAATAGGATCATGCTGAGGGTAACCCTGCGGTGAACTAGCAACCCATCGCTAGACTAAAACAGTTATTCTTTGCTAAAACATAGAGTGACCCTCAGGCGTGTTGTATTTAGTGTAAATGTATCTGTACAAATCCTAAGATCATTTTATAATAATGGTAACTTAATTTTGATTTTAATGCTGCAGTCTATCTCTTGATAGGAACGCTAGTCCAAACCATTTTTCCTCCCATTACCACTGCATCTACTGCCTCGCCACCAAAAACCCTGACGAAAAATCCGGACACCAGTTCCACCTCTCGGCCAAGAGGTAACTGAACACTTGTACATCACGCGTATGAGGGTTAAGCTTGCCCCTGATTATTTCAAAGCAAAACTGGCCCAAGAAAAATTTGCGCTTGCACAAAGGAAGAATCAACAAGTTGCCGTAACATGGGATGTCAAATGTTGCTTCAGGTTAAATAATCCATTTAAACACGGTAGAAAACATCGGTAAAACATAAAAATTAAAATTAAGAATAAACTGTTTTGCACGTCTTTAAGAGTCCGACAGGAACAGGAACTAAGGAGTTAATCTCGGTTTCTGTGCATTGAAAGACAAACCTTTATTATGTGACAAAAGATCAACAAAGATTCTACATTTCGAAAGCGTGGTACCCTTTTGTTGGTATTCCAGCGAAAATGGTGAGATTTCTATTCTACTCTTAAATTTGAGTGTAAATAAAGTTTATGTTGTTGTTCAGTGTTGTTTGTTGTTGAGAACGGCACACCGGTCTTTGATGCATACTGTATACAATGAAAAGTCAGAAAAGCGAAGGCTGTCTTGGTCAAGCGAAACGAACCAGCTCATTTGATCACATTTTTGGTATTTTTAGTCCGAGAGGGAGAATCTGGTCCTGACGGCAAAATTGCTATGTCAGTGGAACATCGCCTTCTCCAAGATGTGATCTATAGTCCAAGTTACAGCAAAGAGGTCAGGCCAGCACTCCATGATCAAGACGTACTAAGAGTATGGTTCTCTCTCAAGCTCGTCCAGATTGTGGATGTCGTAAGTTATCAAGATTTGTTTTAAGAAAGATGTTTGTTACGAGCGTGGGACAGACAAAAAACTGAGTTCTCGAGCTTAAACTTTACCATCCTTCTTTCTTTGTTATCACACACGGTGGTTTCGACATTTGATGATTCTAGCAGTACGCAGAACGCGTGTCACAACTTTAGATCCCCGACCTGTGTTACGGGAGGTCATGGCTTCGATTCATTTTTTCTCTTTGTCCCACGCTCGTGACAAACTGAGATTAAAATTTACCATCTTTCCTTTTTAACGTCTTTTTTGGTTTGGTAAAATGCATTAGTTTCGCATGTTATAGAATGTTTTCTATTACTGTCTATTATTATCTATTATTGTGCACGTGTTTGGCTTAGTTTTGTGCTCTCTAAGGTCTTAAGATGTGCTGCTGTTATCATATGCACAAGTTTTAACTTTCAACCAAGCAGGATATTTAGGCGAAAAAAAGAAACAAAACAAGACCAACCGTGAATGGCGACTAGCATTACGCTGGTGCATTCGTCTTCCCACGCTTGGCCCCGTCTCATCAGTTTGTTTTCGATGAGGATGCTGTTGGGTCGGTGCGCTACTTACAATTGTTGTGATTGGAAAAACGTGAGTCGCTGGTGGCCACTGTGAATAAAATGGCTAAGAGAGATCAGACGGAATTGGATCTCTTTACGAGTTTACTTCTCATTAGTCAGTCTATCAAAAACGCTATTAATTTCCCATTTTGTAGGACGAGAAAGCAGAGACGCTGAAAGTCAATGTGTGGACAACACAGGTTAGTAATATAGAATCACTTACCTGGACGTGCCTCAAAATGACTTGAAAGAAGATGCCTCCTAATAAACTGCATATTTAACTTAGAGGGACACTGTCATCTGTTTTAGATATCACTTTTAAACGCAAAAAAAAAAAAAAACATTTGCGTTGAAGAAAGCCAAACGCTAATGGTCCAATTTTGTTTCAAAAAATGGCTTTTTCTGTACACAGTGTCGTTTTCCTGGATAACTCAGAATGAAAGTGGATTCCAACCTGTAGTAGTCGTGTCGATGTTTGAAATTTTGCCCGTATGTCTTCTACAAAATCGGTAAAAACTGATTCTGACCCGCGTTCTTTCTTTTAAAATCCACACGATATCGTTCCCATGGTCGTCAACAAGCAACTGGTGTATGAATTCATTCCTGTATGGGCAAGGTGATTATATACGAATTTAGTCATTTTTGACCAAAAAGAGAACAAAAACTTCATAAGGTGTAAGTATTACAAAAAAGGTGACAAAGGAATCAATAAGTTTATTATTTGTGAAATTTAGAATGAAAAGTCATATGACTTGTATTTCAGGATTTCATGCAAGTTGTCTATGTCCAGATGGAATTGACCCAGCCCAGAAAAACAAAACTCAACAATTATTTCATTCTCAACCTAGGTTATTGAATTCTAGCTTAATGATTGGTTCAGTAGCAAATAACGCCTCTTTTTGCCCTGTGAGATATTAGGATGCAACATTAGGTGTTAAATAGTTTTCTTCGCGAAGCAAAACTATGGGAAAAATAATAAACAACCGAATGGGAATTTGGGAGGAAAAAAACTAGCAATTATTACCAAAATTGAGAACTCTATGAAACAGGCATTACAATCGTGCTTGTTGGATGTGCGGTACTTATAGCCACCTGGGGCATCGATGGCAATTTAGCGCCTCATGTCACCAACATATGGCGTTGAGTCCGGGATGTGAACCCGAGACACACTGGTGCATGGGATGGGAGCGCAGTTACTACTGAGCATTCCTGCTTGTCGACAATTAAGGAAATAACAGTAAAAGTAAGTGGAATTTATTGTTTGCTTTTAGAAATGGAAGGACCCTTTCCTAACATGGAATCCCAAACATTACGAAGGAATCAGCAAAATCAACGTTGAGCCAGCATTAGTGTGGCAACCAGTCATAATCCTGTATAACAAGTAAGAGCACGTTAAACATTTTCGTAGCTGGTGAAATGGAACTGGCATGACACAGTGGGCTCTCTGGTTTTCCCCCCTACACAAAAAGCATCATTTCTAAAATCTAAATTGGAACTGAACGACTGCGCATGAAGAGCCAGTCTGTAGATATGCCATTACAAGTTACCCTTTATTCATTAATATTTTTTGATATTTTGTCAGTTAGTTTTGTAAGACAAGCAACACCACGGGAAAGTACTCGTGAAAAACTGCCTCTTAAAGAGACTTGCTTTAAGATTTTATCTAAAGATTGCAAATTTTACTGTTAGAAACCCAATACATGGGAGAATGTTTGTAATGAAAGAAGGATGGTGGTTCTTTTTGTCATATCTGTATCCCGAGTCAAGGTCTCGGTAGGTGTTAACCAAGTCTATTGAGGACGTTCGGTTGGTGCGAGGTCTTGCATCATTTTTTCCACGTCTTTAAGGTTACTCTGGACCTTGGCGAGTGTCCTCCGGGAAACATTCGTATGCGCACCATTTTAAAGGAGGGAGCGGGGTGGTGTAGTGGTTAGCCCATTGGACTTCAGATCTGAAGGTCGGTGGTTCGAGGCCCAGTCCCTGCCATCGTCTTGTTTTCTTAGACAAGAAATTTTACCCCACATTGTCTCTCTCCGCCCAGGTGTATAAAATGGCTACCGGCGACACACTGCTGGGGGATAATCTTGTGATGGACTAGCATCCTATCCAGGGGGAGTAGCAATACTCTCAGTTGCTTCATGCTACAGAAACCGCAATGAGCGCCATTCGTGTGGGCCTGCTTGGCTCGTGTGCGACTTTATCCATTTTAAAGGAAAACACGGCAAACTATATATCGTTGGAAAGGTTAATAAATGTAGCTTTCGAAAAAGTATGAATTGTCGTTTTTTTTAATTCCGCAAACGAAATTGCAAACAACCGCGAAAATGACCATGCGTCATTCAAAAACATGAATTATTAGGGTATCAACATTCGGCGGATTTCTGTGAAATTTGGCCTGAATATTCCTTAGATGTTGCAAAACCAACGTATGTCAGGGATTTTGTAAATTTACAATATTTTACCCGTGGCGACCTTCGACGCAATGCTGCATCGTGTATTCTTTTTTGCTCGAACATCACGAATAAGCGAAATATGCTTATACACTTTTGATGATTGATCCTTTGTGAATAACACCGTGCAGTTATTTTGACAATGCGCTTGGATTTAATACCCTATTAATTCGATTAAATGACGCATGGTCATTTTCGCGGTTTATTGCAATTTTCTTTTGCGGAATTGAAGAAAACCGGCAATTGATACTTTTTTTCTTTTTTCCGAAATTTACATTTGTTAACCTTTCCAACAATTGATAGTTTACCGTGTTTTCCTCCTAAATGGCACACACACCAATTTTTTGCCGAAGGACACCCGCGAAGGTCCGGAGCTACCTTTAAGAACAACCTGAAAAAAATTCAGGCTTTATTTCATCTGCAGTTCACATATATGTTTATTTCATATATTCAATCACATCAATCAGATTTAATTGACGATATACATACTATTCTCTTATAATTTCATCAAACGCTTCTGTATCAACTACCTTCACTTAAACCATCACATTAGATTGACCACTGCTTCTGTAAAATCTAATGACACACAATTTAGTGTTTTGGATCTACCATTTACAATGTACGTACTTTTTTCATGTGTATTTTTAAGCGCTGCAAAGGGTTTCACTGGTGGGCTGGAAAAGTACAAGACTAAGGTAGTGATTGAAAGTGATGGCACGGTCACGTGGTTTGCAGCCACTCAGTTCATTTCTTCGTGTAAACAGAATATTCGCTTCTTCCCGTTTGACGAGCAGCACTGTTATTTAAAATTTGGGTGAGTACGCAAGGATACATTTTATTTCATTTCTATGAACTAAATTCGATAATGAAACGGCACTTCGAATCATAATTACGGCTAGTTGGAAGAACATGTATTTTGTTGGGGAAATCGCGTCACGGAGACCGACATCTTTCATTTACAGGTCAGGTAACGTCTAAATAAGTCGGACAAATTTTCGCTAGCGCTAAACTGAACAACTCGACGTGTTATCACTCCTCGTGGGTGGGATATTAATCAATTTCAAGATACCTTTCACTGTGCCGTTTATTTAGCAGCTGTTTTAAAGTTACAATAAGGAGTGTGAAATTTTTAGATCGAGTAAGATGGCGGATAAAAATTCAAGCTGTAAAACAATTACGTATTTCTGTTTATTAAGGCTTTCCCCTCATCTTCATTTTGTCGACAGGTCTTGGACGTACAATATAAAGTTCCTGGATATGTTAACAAACCAAACCAAAGTTGATATGTCCTCCTATATTAAAAACGGTGAATGGGAAGTACTGGATGTTCCAGTGACGGAGAACAAGCTTTACTACCAGTGCTGCCCCGACCCTTACGCTGACATTACCTTTACCATCCACATGAAACGAAAGGTTCTGTACTACATCTTCAACCTGATCATACCTACGACCATTATCGTCACCTTCATCATGATTGGCTTCTGCCTTCCGCCAATAACAGGCGAGAGGGTCACGCTGAACATTACAGTGCTTTTGACCATGACAGTTTTCCTGAACATTGCATCCAACACACTTCCGTCCACCTCAGACAGTATTCCCCTGCTCGGTGATTACTATCTGATTTTGATGATACAGAACTGCTTCGCTATTCTGGCCACGGTCATTGTCCTACGGTATTACTATGCTGGTCCAGTGCGCATGCCTGAACGTCTGCGCGTGATAATTAACGAGTGGATTGCCTCGTTCCTGTTTTTCGTAATCACGAAGAAGCCCAAGGGAAAGGGAATAAACCAGCTGTGTGGAAAACGAACCGAAGAGGCTTGCTTTGACTGCGAGGGGACGGTGCAGTCCTACATTGTTCACAACGAGAACAACACAATCGAGGAACATATTGCTTTGATCGAAACAACGCCAAAGAACCCAATCACACCTGTCAACGGGATTCTGGACAAATCGAGGCGGGTGCCGAGTGCTGGATCACCGACAAAATCGAAGAGCGAGCCAGCCATTAACTCAACAGGGCAACCCTCGGGTGCGTCAGTGGGACAGACGCGAAGAAGGAAGCTTCTTATCACTCAAAAGCGCAGCGATGGCCTGAACACCGTACAGAACAGAATTATAGAAGGGCTTGGTGTCCTGACCCGGCGAGTGAAAGACGAAAACGAACAGGGGGACATTTTAGGGGAGTGGGAGTTCGCTGCAATTGTTCTTGATCGGTTGTTTTTCGTGCTGTTCTTTCTGTCGAGCTTGGCGCCTCTCATGGTTTTCTTCTTTGCTGCGCCTCCTGCAACTCCCAGTCTTGTGGAGCCACAGTAGTAATATGTTTAAATTTATCTGTGCCTCAATAATTAATTTGGGCAATATAAAATTAATTTAGCTTTTTATGGTATAGAACACATTTAACCATAGAAAAGAAAGGAGATCATAAAATGCTGTCTGGAACAAAGCATACAATCTTTGCCTTAAATGAAAATGGCGTTGTTCAGTTAAAAAACAATCCTGCAAAGGACATCAAAGTTTTAAAATAATTCTTTAACTGTTTTTTTTTTAAATCCCGAAAAAATAAGAATTATGAGTGATTTTTGTGTGCAGAGGCATTGTGGGCCCACGAATTACGAATTACCTTCGATCGGTAGCTTGCTTTGTTCGAATAAACCAGTGAAGAACTAAAACATATCCGGAACTTTTTTTGAGATGATTAATATCTAAATTCAATACGTAATGTCCAAAACGATAACGCACCAATAAACAACTGAATAAACTAAGATTAAAGGAAGCCATGAAATATGTCCTGTTATGTTATCTATTACACTCAAAAATCAGATATCATTGGCCACGAACGATACAGAGCAATACAATGGACCCCAATAATACGAAACAGGGTAGTTACATAAACGAGCAGTTTAGATACCAATATGACTACGTGAGCTTTCTGTTCAGGTTAATACAATTGGCCATAAAAACAGGTTGCCGAAAAGTAAGCTGTACTATTTCAAGTGTTAGACGACCACCGACGGCCATAAACATTTCGGTTGGATTCAACAATTGCCATTCCACACCGTCCAACACTGTAGAATCGCGTTTGGATACCCTGTTGAACGATGTTGAATGGTTCTGAACCATTTGTAGCCATCACACATTCGTACGACAGAAATTTATCCAATGCGTTGTGGTTGAAAGAAAATTACTCTGTAACCTTTTGTTGGGGGTCTATTAAACCTCTCTCAAGAAAGGCGGATATCTTAATGGTTGGCTATTTTGCTCTGAAGAAAGAGCTGGTGACATGGAAAACTCGCTAAAATGTTATTTATTCTATAATTGTTGAGTTAAACTAAGAGTCTTGCGAGGACCTAGGAAAATCGAGACAGCATACCTAACCCGATTGTAATTAATTTTCAATCTCAGTTATTGAATTTCTAGCGTTTTCATTGGTTCACGCACACCGGTTATCAGCGATTAACCCTGCTTTTTAGCCGATGACGTCACGTCAGTGACATCATAGGCTAATGCTATAACTAAAAGATCGAAGCTGGTAGCCTAATTGTTTGTCTTTCTTCTGTGAGGCCGGTGGATACTCTGCGAGATGTTGTGTGGGGTGTGCCGCCGGGACACTGAAACTCTTACCTTATCAGCGGCACAAACCCATACAGCTTATAGATGGGGGTTCCTCCTCCGGGCTTTGAAGTCAGTTTGCATTGCTTCCCAGCCCGGAAGGGGGGGGGGGGGGTACAGTGTGAATTTTTGTGTGGGGGTTACCTGTTGGGACTCTAGAAAACCTTAACCTGTGCCCTAGACAACGGCACATACCCCTTGTGGCGTAAAAGTGAGTGGGTGAACCTCCTCCGGGCTGTGAAGTACTTTCACTTGATCAGGAGCAACTAGGAAATATTTAAGTTTGCTTCAAATGCGCTGTTTCGTGACCTGAGGTTTGGAAGTATTTTATTTGCGTTTTCTTAGCCGTGAGACGGACTCAGGGCCGCAATGAACGCAACTCGACTTACTTGAAGAATTCCCGTGCCTATGAAGCTTGTTTCCTTTTTCCTTTTTAATTTTCAATCCGAAGTAATGGTTTTTGTTGGAGAATACTTTGATTTCCAACCAGCTTGTCTGAGTCAAATACGAGACAAATGTTTACTCAGACTGGGTAGCGAGTGAAGAAGTTTTGAAAGAGCCAGCTGAAGTTCAACATTTTCGTACTGTTCGAAGGCAAAGCAAACGAAATTTATTTAGCTTTCAACTGAGATCCGAAACAAACACGTGAGCTAAAAATGGATTTTTCACCGTGGGAACCGTGGGCATTACCAGCGATTGTGCCCATTTAGAAATGTAAACAAATAAGCACGCTTTGGTCGCTTCGCGAAGCTAAAAGAAGGGATTACTATAGCCGACTTGGCTACAAAGCAAGCAACTTCAGTCTAAAGGACAAAGGAAATAAATACGGTAATAAAAGTATTTTAATCGTGTTTATGATCGCTAGCCTTAACCGAAATTTTGTGGATACAGGAAACGTGCATTTGATCACAGACTCCTGTTTTGACAAACAGATAATAGTTCCAATACGAAGAACGCAGGCCGAGAAATTTAAACAAACTTTCCACTGATCTGCGCCTAAATTATGCATCCAATATTTTTAGACAGCGAGTTTACTTGTTTTTATGTTGTCTTTGAAGAAAAGGAAAACGAAAAGTTTTATTTGCTTCGCGCCCAAGTTTAATGTCATGCTATAATTAACCGTTACGTAGTCACGCTGCTCGTTACCCGGTTTTATGTTGCTTAACTGCAGGTTTTCGTTTTGGGTGGGGGAGGCGGGGTTAGGGTGGGACCGATTGGAGGTGTAAAGGTGAAAAGTTTTGTCGCAAAGAATTACAAAGATGTCAGCAACGATTACAGAAACGTGTTGGATATGGAGTGATTATAACCAACTCAACGCACCCAATGCCCGCTCGTGGAATTAATGCATGTGACGTTTTCGTCAACTTTGACTGAAGAGGGAGAAGAGTAGCATGAGATAGCACACGGAGTAAAAGGAAACAAAATGATCGGTCTGCACACACGCGGACAAGGGATGAGCTTTCGCTGTTCTAAGCGAATACGTGTGGCCTTCAATTACATCCTCGGGCTGATTTTGTCCTTCAACAATGTAAATGATAAGCCTTGCGTTAACACTAGCGAATAGATCGACTTTGGTTTCTAAACTTAACTCACATTTTCGAACATTTGTAACAGGTATTTTTTGGAAAACGTGATTAGAAAACTGCTTTCTTGATATATTATCGCCTTGTAAGACCTGTGCCGCGTGACAACAAATCTAATCACCTGATCCAATCACGCCTGGAAAATATCACGAAACGTATAGGTTGTTGTGTGACGTGCACGTTTCTGCACGTTTTGTGACTAAAGACATCATTCATGACGAATGTGACAAACCCGTAGGCAAATAAATAAATAAATAAAGTGACGGATGACGATAAAGGGATGAGAAAGCTTATTGGCATAGGCTGGGAGAAGCGACGGAAGCTGACAAACTGTTACGTGTAGCAAGTACTACTGACAGAGGTTACACCAAATCTGGACTAAGAGAAATAAAGAATACAAAATCCAAAGCTGTTTATTAAAAGCAGCCTTCCTACTATGATACATGATGTACAAAAGTCTCATTTGCTTTTTTTTTTAAAAAGCCTGAATTATATTACTGTAAAAAAAAATTGTTATATTACAATTATTAAATGTTGGCATAAAATCATACATGTTATAAATATAAATAAGTTTTTAAAAAAGATGAAAGCATACACGTACTAAAAACAGTCGTTCAAATTATAAAATTACTTACTACCTATTTTAACAAAGATCACGGTACGTACAAATAAGGAGGCTGATACAGTTTCAATTTTGAGTCTGTTTCATGAAGTATTTGTCTTCACAGACATATAACAAACATGATTTGTACACGACTACCAGATTCGTACCAAGCCATTTTGAGTTGAGCGGAGACTGGGTTAGTATTCCGTCTTGTCGTCTAATGACGCCCAGCTTTTCCAGCCAAAAATCAGATAAACAAGGAGTAAGTACGAGTCTGCAAAAAATACTTGCTTTCTTTCTAAACTATATACAATTAACGTAACATATATAATATTTAATTCACGAGTTTTGGTTTGGATAGCACAACCATCGTTATAGTTAGAGAAAGCAATCCTCGATGAGCTGTAATTTTCAACTAGAGGCATTTCAATGGTTTGAGACTGGATAGAGATTTTGCTACTTATGGCGTCATGCTTCCCACATACTGGGAGGTGGATTTCAAATCCAATAAAATTTTGGCATGAAAAGGAAAAAGGAAGAATAATAATATCAAGGGCGAAAGACGCGTATGAGTGAGATTCGCCTAATTACTTAAATCCACTAATGTTCCCGACTACTTAATTTGGCAAAATTGACGAAGCTTTGTCTTCGCGATTTCATGAAAAATAAGGGGCTAAAGGCCTAAAAGTTTCGCAATATCACTTTCATTCTCGTGTTTGTTTCTATACGAGGTAGCCTTACCTAACCATGCTCATTAAAGGTGCTCTTTTTTCCTTTTTCGCATTGAAGTGTCGGATGGTTGGTCTATCCAAAAGGTAGCAGGACGGTGTGTTTAGGCAGATATTTTTAGGGACTTGTCACAGTCCAAACAACGTCTCAAAGGAGGTTACGTAAAGATCGTGTTTCTATACGAGGTAGCCCTACCTAACCATGCTCATTAAAGGTGCTCTTTTTTCCTTTTTCGCATTGGAGTGCCGGATGGTTGGTCTATCCAAAAGGTAGCAGGACGGTGTGTTTATGCAGATATTTTTAGGGACTTGTCACAGTCCAAACAACGTCTCAAAGGAGGTTACGTAAAGATCGTTTTTCCCTCTAGATAAGCCGTTCATCCTTCTCCATGTGTGTCATTGGGTAAGCTCCGTCCCTAAACTCTTCATCTGATGGATAATACTTGCCGCTCATTTTACTCATTTGCTTCTTGCGGTAAAAGAAGAAGAGCAGAGCTGCGATTAGCGCCAAAAGCAACACAAACCCAATTGACAAACCAAGCTCCATTTCATTGTTACGTTTCCTCGGGGCCGCTGTGGGTTTGTCCACAATGGTTAACTTGCTCTCGCATAAAATTCCCGTGAAGCCCATTTCGCACGAGCAATTATATCCTCCGTTATTATCCACGCAACGCGCGCCATTTTGACAAGCGTGCTCACCGGTTGTGCACTCGTCCACATTGATATCACAGCGAAATCCTTCAAAGCCTGTCCCAGTACAGTTGCAGTAAAACCCATCCACCTGATCAATGCAGCGGCCATTGTGAATACAAGGATCACTGGAGCATTCATCAAAGTTCACTTCGCAGGTTTTACCAAGAAAACCCGCGATGCACCTGCAGTAGTAAGAACCATCCGTGTTTTGACACGTTCCTCCGTTCAAGCAAGGCGCTGCCAAGGTTTTGCATTCATTAACATCAACCTCACAATGTTTTCCTTTGTACCCAGTCCCTAAGCAGTCACAGAAATACGAACCCACCGTGTTGTTGCATGCACCGTGCTCACATGGAGCCGAGGCGCATTCGTCTATATCAAGTTCGCATCGTGTGCCGTTGAACCCTGTTCCTTTGCAGTTGCAGCGATAGTTGTTGATTTCGTCCGAGCAAATTCCAGCGTGTAGACAAGGATCTGGATAACAATCATCTACGTTAATTTCACACCGCCTTCCTGTATATCCGGGAACACAGGCGCACGTATAGTTGTTGATTTCATCGTGGCATGAAGCACCGTGAACACAAGGATTGGGATTGCATTCGTTGATGTCAGTTTCGCATTCATTTCCCGTATAACCAGGTGAACAACTGCAAGAAAAATCTCCAACGAGATCCGTGCAGGTGCCTCCATTCTTGCAGGGAATCGATGCACATTCGTTAACATCAACCTCACAGTTTCTCCCCTTGTAACCAATAGCACAGTTACAAGTATAATTGGCCACCGCGTCCACACACGTGGCACCGTATTTACACGGCTTCAGTGCACACTCATCTATATCAGTTTCGCAGCTTTTCCCCGTGTAACCAGGAACACAAGCACAGGTGTAGTCTGCTATCAAATCAGAACATTTTCCGCTGTGTTTACATGGGTTTGGTGAGCATTCGTCTATGTTTATTTCACATCTTCTTCCTGTGAAACCCGGAGGACACTCACAACTATAATTAGCTACACGGTCAGTGCATGTAGCATTGTTCATACAAGGACCTGAAACACATTCGTTGATGTCAACTTCACAGTTTCTGCCAGTAAACCCCAAACCACAGTTACAGCTGTAATTGCCTACTAGATCGGAACAGGTAGCGCCATTCAGGCAAGGATGAGAAGAGCACTCAGCGATGTCCACTTCACAATTTCTTCCAGAGAAGCCAGTGATACATTTACAGCTATAGTTTCCTACAAGGTCACTACAAGTTCCTTGATTGAAACAAGGTTTCGATGAACATTCGTCGACGTCCACTTCACAGTTTCGTCCTGTAAAACCCAACAGGCAACTACAGCTGTAGTTTCCTACCAAGTCGTTACATGTAGCACTGTTCAAGCATTGATTTGGAGTACATTCATTGATGTCAACTTCACAGTTTCGACCAGTGTAGCCCAAGACGCAATTACAGCTGTAATTTCCAATGAGATCGGAGCATGTACCGTGATTAAGACAAGGGTTTGAAGAACATTCATTGATGTCAACTTCACAGTTTCTACCCGTGTAACCCAAAACGCAATTACAGCTGTAATTTCCAATGAGATCGGTGCATGTACCATGATTAAGACAAGGGTTTGAAGAACATTCATTGATGTCAACTCCACAGTTTCGACCCGTGTAGCCCAAGACGCAGTTACAGCTGTAATTTCCAATGAGATCGGAGCATGTACCCTGGTTTCGACAAGGGTTTGACGAACATTCATTGATGTCAACTTCACAGTTTCGACCCGTGTAACCCAAAACGCAATTACAGCTGTAATTTCCGATAAGATCGGAGCATGTACCGTGGTTTCGACAAGGGTTTGACGAACATTCATTGATGTCAACTTCACAGTTTCTACCCGTGTAACCCAAAACGCAATTACAGCTGTAATTTCCAATGAGATCGGAGCATGTACCATGATTAAGACAAGGGTTTGAAGAACATTCATTGATGTCAACTCCACAGTTTCGACCAGTGTAGCCTAAGACGCAGTTACAGCTGTAATTTCCAATGAGATCGGAGCATGTACCCTGGTTTCGACAAGGGTTTGACGAACATTCATTGATGTCAACTTCACAGTTTCTACCCGTGTAACCCAAAACGCAATTACAGCTGTAATTTCCAATGAGATCGGTGCATGTACCATGATTAAGACAAGGGTTTGAAGAACATTCATTGATGTCAACTCCACAGTTTCCACCCGTGTAACCCAAGACGCAATTACAGCTGTAATTTCCAATGAGATCGGTGCATGTACCATGATTAAGACAAGGGTTTGAAGAACATTCATTGATGTCAACTCCACAGTTTCGACCCGTGTAACCCAAAACGCAATTACAGCTGTAATTTCCGATGAGATCGGAGCATGTACCATGATTAAGACAAGGGTTTGACGAACATTCATTGATGTCAACTCCACAGTTTCGACCAGTGTATCCCGAGACGCAATTACAGCTGTAATTTCCAATGAGATCGGTGCATGTACCATGATTAAGACAAGGGTTTGAAGAACATTCATTGATGTCAACTCCACAGTTTCGACCCGTGTAACCCAAAACGCAGTTACAGCTGTAATTTCCAATGAGATCGGAGCATGTACCATGATTAAGACAAGGGTTTGAAGAACATTCATTGATGTCAACTCCACAGTTTCGACCAGTGTATCCCGAGACGCAGTTACAGCTGTAATTTCCAATGAGATCGGTGCATGTACCATGATTAAGACAAGGGTTTGAAGAACATTCATTGATGTCAACTCCACAGTTTCGACCCGTGTAACCCAAAACGCAATTACAGCTGTAATTTCCAATGAGATCGGTGCATGTACCATTATTAAGACAAGGGTTTGAAGAACATTCATTGATGTCAACTCCACAGTTTCGACCCGTGTAACCCAAAACGCAATTACAGCTGTAATTTCCAATGAGATCGGAGCATGTGCCGTGATTAAGACAAGGGTTTGAAGAACATTCATTGATGTCAACTTCACAGTTTCGACCAGTGTATCCCGAGACGCAATTACAGCTGTAATTTCCGATGAGATCGGAGCATGTACCATGATTAAGACAAGGGTTTGACGAACATTCATTGATGTCAACTCCACAGTTTCGACCCGTGTAACCCAAAACGCAATAGCAAGTGTAATTTCCAGTGAGATCGGAGCATGTACCATGGTTAAGACAAGGGTTTGAAGAACATTCATTGATGTCAACTCCACAGTTTCGACCCGTGTAACCCAAGACGCAATTACAGCTGTAATTTCCAATGAGATCGGTGCATGTACCCTGGTTTCGACAAGGGATTGAAGAGCATTCATTGATGTCAACTTCACAGTTTCGACCAGTGTAGCCCAAGACGCAGTTACAGCTGTAATTTCCAATGAGATCGGAGCATGTACCATGATTAAGACAAGGGTTTGAAGAACATTCATTGATGTCAACTCCACAGTTTCGACCAGTGTATTCCGAGACGCAATTACAGCTGTAATTTCCGATGAGATCGGAGCATGTACCATGATTAAGACAAGGGTTTGACGAACATTCATTGATGTCAACTCCACAGTTTCGACCCGTGTAACCCAAAACGCAATAGCAAGTGTAATTTCCAGTGAGATCGGAGCATGTACCATGGTTAAGACAAGGGTTTGAAGAACATTCGTTTATGTCCACTTCACAGTTTTTACCCGTGTATCCCAGAACACAATTGCAACTGTAATTTCCAATGAGATCGGAACACGTACCGTGATTACGACAAGGGTTTGAGGAGCAGTCATTGATATCCACTTCACAGTCTCTACCAGAAACACCTGCGGGACAACGGCAGGAGTAGTTGCCTATAAGATCAGAACATGTTCCACTGTTTTTACAAGGATTTGCTGCACAATCATCGATATCAGTTTCGCAGTCTTTACCAGTGAATCCTACAGAACATTCGCACCTGTAACCTCCTGATATTTCGTGACATGTTGCATTGTTCTTACATGGCGTCGACCGACAATAATGTACCATGGTTTCGCAATAATGCCCTGTATAACCTTGTGCGCAATCGCACCTAAAGCCGTGCGTGACGTTGACACACGTTGCTCCGTTTGTGCAATTATTTACTGCGCAGTCAGGAATACGAATATCGCAATTGTCACCCGTCCAACTCGCGTGACAGGTACAGTTGTAACCAGCCCAAGATGGGACGCATACACTGTGGACTGGGCACGGATTGGGTGAGCATGTTGAGTTTCCACGGCAACCTACTGTCACACGATTCTTAGTGACTTCAAGACCTTCTTGAGAGTCGGGCGAAAGATAGTGCACTCGACGTGAGTTAAACTTGATATCCATTACACAGCCCTTAAACGGTTCAGGATTTGTTAGTCCTGTAACAGAAAAACAAAAAAGGTCAACCCATTAGAGTTACGAAAGTCACATACCGTGTTTTGCGTGTTCTATTTTTTGCGATTTTTGCGGGTTTTTTCGCGATCCGCAAAAAAAAAGTCCCGCAAAATAAAGTTACCGCAATTTTTTTTTCCAGTAAAATTAACTCCAGTTTAGAATTATATACAAAAATCACTAATAAAAATCGTGTCCAGTTAATTAAGGGTGCGTTTCTTTGGGAAAATCAGAAAACGGATTTGTGATCCCAGATCATATGGATTCTTCGACACCAAAGAAACGCAAAATCCGAAAAAGGATTATTTTGTCATGACAAGACAGGCTGGAAGCACGCAATATATATGTCAGAACGATATTTCTCTCGTACTGCCCAAGAATTCAACTAGAATGGAATACAAATAATTTATAAACAAGGACAGTATCTGGAGTAGTTCAAGGGAACTCGCTATTTGTGTTCACAGTTAGCAAAATCTGGTCCCTGAATTACAGAAATGGTACACAAATGAAGTTATCCTGACGTGTCAATGCTTCTGTCTGTACCTTTGGAGAAAACTTTTCAAATATACGGAACGGAATAATCACCTGAATTTTCTTTTTCACGATCGAATGTTTTGTCACGCATGACCGAGAGAAAATATGGCGAGACCAGTAAATTTGCATGGAAGACCGCTTGACAGATGTACTATTTTCGGATCCGTCCCCCAAAGAAACGCACGGATCATGAATCCTAAAAATCCGGATTTAGATTTGATCTGATGTATCCACTCGGAGTGTGGATTCTTCAGATCACTAATCCGTGATTAATCCATTTTCGGATTTAGGTAAAGAAACGCAAAATCCGTTTTTGGATACAAGAATCCGGATTTGGATTTTCCCAAAAAAAAGCACCCTAAAACTTCGTTCGATTTCGAACTCGTTCGATTTCGTCCAGGAGCAAAACGATGAAATTGCAAAGTAACAAAACGTTCAGAAATAAAACAATGAAATTGCAGACGGCGGAACAAAATATGTATTTACGGTAGCTGCTAAGTGAAAAGTTTTACAGGAAAGGATCGTCTGAAGGTACTCGTCCTGAAGACGAAGAAGAATACTGGCGTGAAGGAGAAAATGTCATAGATAACTCGGTGGATAACACATCAAGTGGAACCCTAGTTATTGTTGATCCCTTGCAACAGAGTGACATTGATTAAAATAATCTGTTTTACATTCGCGTGTTGTTTATATGTAGTTCGATTGCGTGTACACAAAAAAGGAAAATGTTATCAGTTCCATTTGAACGCGACTTCCAGAAAATCGCTAAAATTAATTCCTAGCAAGAAAAACCAATCTTTTCCAATCGCAAAAATTAGTTCCCGCAAAACACAAAAACTCCCGCAAAAATTTAGTGCCACAGGGTAACTATAAGGCTTTCTTTAATTTTTCATTGCACAATATTCACTGAGAAAGACACTGAAATATACCAACATCGAGCTAAAATTGTTTTTATGAGTACATTACCAGCTGGTACCACCTTACCTTTCACCTGGGATACTCCAGCGGGAAATCCCGCAATATCAACATGAACCACAGGTTCCTGTGCGGTATTGAATTCTGAGTCCCCTCCAGGTAGGTCTGCCTGTGCAGTTGACGTCTTATCTAAGGTCAGTGTGATGTGTTTGAACCGACGAGTCCATGCCAAGTGATGCCAGGCACCATCAGATACGAACTTACTATTCAACACAGCATTCGATCCTGAAATTCAGACATGTAGTAAATTCAAACACGGTAAAATATTATTACTTAATGAGTTTTTTTGTACAAGCGACCGCGCACTAACTATAAGCTATGGAAAATCTAGCCTTGCAGATTTACTTTTTATTAGAAAAACCGGACGTGTTTTGTACTGTAATGAATCGATTTAGCATCCTTTTTCCAGAAAGCGTTCCGTTGTATAAGGTGCATCGATTTCAATGGTTGAGTTTTTTAACGAGCGGATCCGTTCGGATAGTTCGCAGTTGTTTTTGAGATGTTACTACTGGGAAATCGTTTTTTTTTTCGTAATAATAGAATGAATGTAGAATTAAGAATACTTACATAATTAAAGAGAAACAGACGTTGGGCTAGTTTTTGCGTTTTTATAAGTTGTTTGAGTTTATTTACATGTAAAAACTTGAGATTGACAATCATACTTTCGTGTCAGAAATCATGCCAACATTACAGCGATGTAAACATTCTACTAATTGAATTATGAAAATCAAATTCGTGTCAGGAAAAGCTCACGAATTAGATCGTTCTAAAAGGCTAAGCGAAAGAAAACACAAGACATTTTTGCAGCTAAATGAGAAGGATTTCAAGAATCCTAAATCTGGTGATCATCAAAGAACAAACATCATTTGGGAAGTTCAGAGTAACGTCAGATCAATAAATCGTCAGATCAATGTCATAACCACGAATACATTCAACTGTTGGAACTGACTACGAAATTAAACTGACATGAACTACAGAAACCAGAAACACTTCAATAACGGTCGATTCTGGAGAGCTCAATAACGGGAAAGAGTCAGGACTCTTCTGGCCATGATGCATGGAATATTTAATTTATGAAATACGCTCGTACAGGGAAAATCCCGACTGGCCGATAATTCCGAGCAACATATATATATGTTCAAAGTAAACCGCGTAAAACTCAAACTGAAAGCTGTAAATAAACCCTTGAACTCTGTAAGATGTGGATGATTTTTTGATAGTTTATAACTTATACCCGTACCAAATGAAAACGTACACAATCGCCTTTCGTAGACTTTATTAATTATGACAAATTATCTCCGCCAGTCAACTTATGCATAAAGAAATGCTTGCCCTTGTCGATCAGAAACATCAACACACAAAGACTTCTTTGCAATCTTTTCGACAGCAACCAAACTTAACAACCAATTTCTTTCCTCGTCCAGCTGTTCCTAACCCGCTGGCGAACGCCAACCTAAATTGAAGACCAACGAGTCCTAACACGCACCTGAGTAAACTTTTCCTTGCGATTCCTTCTTGCGTTGTCTTTGCAAATCAAAATCTACGATATTTTCGAGGATCCAAACACTCCCATTAATTCTTTATCCCTAGACTGCGCAAAACTCTGTTAAGAGCATTGAAAACTGGTCTATTACACTTCGAAGGATTCTACTTTGAATGGCTTTGTCGGCTTGTTGCCAAAAAGTTAACACACTAACACGACTATTTACGCCAGGACAGCCCCAATAGTTCTCAGTTGCTATAGCAACTGCGAACTAAAAAGCACTTCCTTTCCAATATGTGACTCCCCGCTCCTCACATTTTAACTACCAGTATGGATGAAAATGACCTATCTCAACATTTTTTTGTTACCATTATTGTTGTTTTAGTTTCCGTTATTGTTCATTTGACGTTCTGAAGCGCCCTGAGTGATGACTCCAATTATTATGAACGTTCTTAATGGTTACGAAAAGAGGACAAGAGGAACCACGCGGCTATCTTGAACGCCTCACAGGATTTGGAGAGATAATAACAATAATAATAAGCATTTATTTATACACGTTAAAAACTAATTACAGCAGAGCTGATGTGGTCGAGTGTAGAAAAGAAAAACACTAAAATACTACCTTTACAAAAACAATATAATTAACTATCAATTAATTGTACCATAAAATTCTACTTTAAATTTCTAATAAGTTTCTTAAAACTAGGTAAACTGCCAGCAGCTCTTGTGCTATTGTCTAAGAAGTTCCACAAGGCAGCAGCCTGATAAGAGATTGATTTTTTTAAAATATCTGATCTTGGCTTAGGCAAAGAGAGGATCATTTTTCTTCTAAATTTATACAAGGTCTGCTTTTGGAAAATAAAGACTGTAGAGCGGCAGGTGACTGGCCATAGTAGCAGTTATACGCTTAAGACAGACGTTTTCGAATGGTGTTCCATTTCGTTAAAGCCAGGACCTCTTGTCCTGGTGTATATCAGTCTAAACCATGAATAATTTTGGCCGCACGAATAGGCACGAGTTCAAGTTCCCTAAAACGTGTTTTTCCACATGACCCCCACACAATAAGGAGGTAAAATAATCTTGAAATAAAAATCAGCTCTGGCATTAACTGGTAAGAAATACAATGACCTAAGAAGATTTAACTTCTGAGCAATCGATTCAAATTAACTCAGCCAAGTGGGTGTCCCATTTCAAACGACAATCAACTTCCTGCCCAGACATCTGATTGACTGTACAAGATCAATGAAGCTGTCACCCATCCTAACAACAACAGAAAACAATAAAGAAAAAATAGCCCCTAACCAAGGCCCCTTTTACGTTCCTTTCCTTTTTTACGTTCAAATTAGCCTCACTAAAAGACTGGGACTAATTGCTCTAACCATACCTGAGCCAAGGTCAGCGGTAAATCTGGCTTGACCGGAAGCGATATCAAGAAGAAGGAATTCTACATTCCCTCCCATAGGCCTCCTCCCGGCATACATCAGCAGACCAGCAGCTTCTCGCGTCCTGAACCACAACGAACCACTTTGACCAAAACTCCACTGTGACGAGTTGAGTGACAGTTGTACATGGCTGTCATTCATGAAAAATGACGTCTCGGACACTAGAAAAGACGGAGATAACGGTATTAGGAAGAACAAATTGAGGTTTAAAAGAGAAACGTTTTATAGGTAAAAAGTACCTGATATTAGTGTCTAGTGCGATCTTCCACTCACGGTTTATTACATTTCATAATTTAAGGGGCCATTTGTTTGATTTTGATGATCACTGTGAGACCGTGAAATTCGGTTTTAAGACGCCACCCTCCCGTTATAAGGAGAACAGTTTGGTAACTAAGGATCGTTCGGGTTTCTTCCTGCTCCTAGACATAAGCATACCACAACTCTTTAACGACATTCTTTCAAAAATAAAGTCGCACTGAATGGACCAATTTAACGGTTCACGACAACAATATACTGTGCTTCCCAATAAAAAGCCACTAAGCCCGATGTTTTTAACCAGGATTTCACGGTACTGGCCCGGTATTTCTGCAGCAGTTAACTTTCTTCATATAAAGAACAATAAGAATTGCCTTTAATATGCTTCCTTCAGAAAAATCAGCCTACATCTGCATCATTGGACCATAAACTCCCATTTTTAAACTTGCGCTGATTAACTCACCATTTTCACATTGACTGCCAACGAAATCATTCAAACAACGACACTCGAACCCAGTCCACGTGGCATCGCAGGTTCCTCCATTTGCACAGGAACTGGGTAGACAGTTCTCATCCTTCTTGCAACTTGGACTGGGCAAAGGAAATCTGCCACTTCTATCTGCAGTCTCAAATGTGATCCCTTGTCCATTTATAGTCACTCTTCTTGCACACCCACTAAACGTTACGAATTTTCTGTGTAACTCTAGCTGCAGATCAGAGAATTGGCCCAAAAGGCTTCCCATATACAGTGTGTCTGCGAGATCTGTGACCTGGGAATCACCTGGCGGCCTAAGTCTAATCTGATCTGAGTCCACTCCAATCCAGACATTACCGGAAGTGACGTTCACTTCCAGTCTGTGCCACCTGCCATCTGTTAGATTTCGACCAATTTCTGTACTGTTTCTTTCGAAGAATGACTTCACATACGCAGCACGTAGACGTCCATTAACAAGAGCCACGCCAAAATAGCCTTGAGAATACTGAAAATTATGAAAAGTATCACTCATATCACTGGACACTAAGGACATATCACTACACAGACCTCTGTAAAGTGCTGTGAAACTATAGATTCGCCAAACAAGACAAGATTCATGAATTAAGAACTTACACTCTTAGCAATCCTTTTAAATTTATTTCAGTTTTGACCATCACACCTCGTCTGCTTTACATCTTTACAATTATAAAGGCAGATGGTCAAAAACACACTCAAAAGAACTGCTATTATTGTTTCCATCGGAACCACGGTAATATATTCAGACAACCCCGTTAACACTATTTTATAACCTGGCAAAGAGGGCTCGGTTATTTGATTGGAGCGATCTAAGTTTTGTTTAGGGTGATAAGATAGTAACTACCATTCAAACTTGATTCTCAGTGGAAGACTGAAGTGCTCACTGTAAAATTAACGCACCTTTTTGTCAGTAAACGCCAGCACTCCGCTGGTCAGCGAAGGATCAGTTGAAAATTCCAAAGAAAATGAAGTAATGTTGGTGTCAGAACTGAACCTCAGACCAGAATCGTCATCGCTGTCAAATGTGGCAGTGATTTGCTGCTCGCAAAATGAGCCCACAAATCCCGAGGGGCAACGACAACTGTACTTGCTCCACTCATCTACGCATGCGCCACCGTGTTTGCATCCATGGTTACTGCATACATCTTGCCTCTGGCAGCCGGTGGAGACAAGGTACGATTGAGCTAAAACTCTCTGCAGCCCAGCCTCCACATTGTTGAACAAAAAGTCCTGGGGATGAATAGTGATAATTAAAAATTACTCACCGAAACTGGGTATGACGCAAGTTGAGGGGCTCATGAAGGAGTGTGTGAAAAAACATTTTGCTTAATACAAGAACAATATCTTGTTTCCAACCCAAACATTCTTTGGGCTTGTCACGTGAATTGCGTGACGACCCCTAAAAACGCCTGCGTTGGAGGCTAGAACAACCTCTGGATTATGGGAAAGTTTGTCTACAACTAAGAGAAAAGATTCCGTTGACAGTAATTTCCTACAGTTTCCTAGGGTGACCATTCAAGGCATGAAATCTCATGTCCAGGGTCTGTGCATACAGTAACAAAAGGTAGACTTCAAAACTGAACACCTCGACTAACTACAGCACTTCAAACGGGTAAAAAAGGGAGACAGATTTTTTTCAAAACGTTTCACTTCCTTAGTCGAGGTCTAAGTCAAACCTTGAATCCATTAATGTGGCTCCAACTTTTGTGTCTTTTCTGGGTGAGATCCAACAGTGTACTGAAACACTTCTTTCCCAAAAAATTTCGTTCGAAATCGGAGGTGTTGTTAGCCTGTTCCATGCTCCGAGATAGTGGGGAAAGCGTGAATTGAGAAAACAAGCGTGGGGGATGTTCCTTTTCTCGCCACCACCCTCTTTTCCCCAGATCCCGCACGTGTTATATTGGCGTTCCCTTTCTAATTTTCGTGCCGTCCCTACTATCTGAGGGCCTGGAGCAGGCTAACGTGCGGCTTATCCGAATGACACATAGTAAAAGTGCCGTAAAATGCAAAAGAATGACTGCTTTGATCAAAAATCTATAACCTAGTTTCGTTAACCAAGAAAAACAGAACAAGAACTAGTCAATGTTTTTGCGTTTAGTGGCTCCAAAAGAAGCCTTTTAAGCAGCATATTGTTTTACCAGAACGATTTTTGAGAATTTGGGAGTGCTAAAGAATTCAGGTACAATTACCTTGATACATCCTACAAACGTTCCATCGGTTATAAGCTCCTGCTTTATCTGTGGAACCAGCTTGCTAACACCGCCAAGATAAGGCAAACCGGAAAACGTGGATGTGCTGTCACTGCTAGTAGTGACCGTCTTTGAGCAGTGTTGGCCAATGCACGTGTCTTTGTCTATGGATATTGTGGCCTGAGAACCAGATATCCTAACAGTTACCAGGTGCCAGGCCCCGTCGTTGAGCCCTCGACCTAACGTGGCTGTTGCTGTGTCCAGGCCAGTATTGAGTGACAGACGAACAGAACTGTTTGTTAGCTCTATGATCACATGATCTGTGTGCTCCTTCGTAAGATTCTGAAAATATTGAAGTGAAATTGTACTCTTAACCAATAACGTCAAAGAGGCAAACAAGAGTAAGAACAGAGAGTGAAAGAGAGTAAGAATTAAAGAGTTCGCCTCTCTCGGAAATGGTTGAACATTTGTTGCTATTGGCTATTAAAGCGAGTCTGGGTTAAGATTAAAAACAAAACTCATCATTTTTGTTCCTTGACTCTCTAAGGAGAAAAGCGGAAAATGCAAAATGTACCATGCATAAAAAATTTCTAGGCTCATGGTTTAAGAGGTTGTTACTTACCGCTCCTTGGTAGAACAGTAGCCCGGCTGGCAGAGTGGTCCGAAACCTGAATGAAAACAGTTCTGAAGAGAAAAACGGAAAGCTCAAAGCTGGAAGATAAGATCCTCGCTGAAAACTGACGGCAAAAAGAACTTCACAAGTTCTTCCTCGAAATCCATCGGCACACTGACAAACAAACCCATCCACACCATCCACACAAGTGCTGCCAAATTTACACGGATTGGAGAAGCATTCATCAATATTGGTATCACAGGTCAAACCTGTATATCCCGGTTTACATAAACAGTTAAACCCGTTTGCACCAAGCTGACATGTTCCTCCGTTCTTACATGGCTGCGCAGAGCAGTCGTTTAAGGGAACTTCGCAGTTTTGTCCCGTGAAGCTCGCTGAGCACGTGCAGCGGTAGCCATCCACCAAATCCTCGCACGTACCCTGGTTCTGGCAAGGGCGGTCAAGACACTCATCCACGTGTTTATCACAGTGTTGCCCCGTGAATCCTGACAAACAGGTGCAGTTATAACCACCGGGCGTGTTGTAACACGTGCCTAGATTTCCACACGGTGATGAGCGGCATTCGTCAACATCAATACTGCAGTAAGAACCAGTCCAACTTGCTATGCACGTGCAGTTTGACTTGTTGCCATGAAGTGTGCACGTGCCGTTGTGTTGACAAGGGTTAGGTTGACAAGAAGAGCTGCTAAATTCACAGTGAAGCCCTGGAAGGGGAAAAAGACATGAATAGGAATCCAAACCAGAATACAAATTGCTCCAACTTGGCTTAAATTTCACATAAGAGCTGGTTATCAAGTAAGAAACACCTGTCTTTATGTTACGAACTAAATGCTTAAATTCTAAGAATTTAGCCATTACTTTTGTTTAAAATGGAAGCAAACAAAACATCAGAGGACCGAATGTTTCGGTTCAAAAAGACAATTATGCTTTCAATGCTGCAATAAATCGACACATGTACGTCATAACATTTTTACACATAAATTACCGTTAAATCCTGAAGGGCATGTGCAGGTGTACCCAGCTAATCCAACACTCTCTACACACGTGCCGCCATTCCTGCATGGATTGGACAGACACTCGATTACGTTTGCCTCGCACTGACTGCCAATAAAACCAGCTGGACAGTCACAAGTGAAGCTGTTTAATTTGTCGTGACATGTGCCACCATTGAAACAAGGCTGTGAGGCGCATTCATCAGTGTCATTTTCACAATGATGCCCTTCAAAACCTGGAGCGCATGTACAGGAATAGTTACCTAGAATGGCAGATAGACAAACAATCACTTTACTGATTTAAATTACACAGTACACAAATTTTTAAGGTACTGTAGATTAGCAGTCGGTGCATATGCATATGTCATTGATCTTTCTACACAACATTGGTGGTCACTTGGTTCATAGACTCACCCTCCCCCAGTTGAACACGCAGATTCTAGTGAACAAAATTGTGATAGACAGGCAAACAACTCAACAAGGGGAGGCAACCATACTTCTGGCCACAGTTGGGGGAAAGGGTACGCCATATAATTTAGGTTGTGGTGTGAAGCCCGGAGCTTGAAACCCTACAGTGTGAACTTATTTTAGACCAATATTTTAGATACTAGTTCAAACCTAAAGAACACAATGGAAGCAGGACAGGCATATGTTGTACAGGGGAGATACTAGCTGTGTGGGGGTGTTAGGATGAAGGCGTGAGGGAAGGAGGGCAGCTGGAAGATTAAAACCAGTATGGAAAAGGACTGTGAAAGCAGAGAGAAGCAGAAACAGGATGAAACTCAGATTGACAATGGTCAGGGCTGCTTGGAAGCTAGCCTCCCATGCAGTCATTTACAGGGGAGTCATATTACCTTCCTACTTACAAAGGAGGAGGATAATACGACTCCACTAAAAACGATTGCATAGGAGGCTACTTGGAAGCAGGTAGAGCAAACGGTGAGTTACAATGATTATGAGCCTAACTCTTAATTCCTTCCCCTCTGCCTTGATGTACACAGAGTTAATTAATCCCTGCTTTTTAATTTGTTTTTCAGTTAATGTTCTTAACCTAAGTGTTACTATTGAAATGAAGACTACTGAACTGCATTTTTTCTTCTACTGTTTGACTTTGTGCAAATAAACTGTGTAAACTACAGGTTGTTAAACAATATTTTGGCAATCTCAGGAAGTACTTTAACGTGTTGAAGCAGAGTTCCTACCTGGATTATTGTTACATGTTGCTCCATTTAAACATGGCTGACCAGAACAGTAATCAATGTTTGCATCACAGAATTGGCCAGTTTTACCAACAGGACACATACACTGGTAGCTGTTAATCGCATCAATACACTGTTCATACTGTTGACAAGGGTTTGTCAGGCAATCGTCAATGTTCTCTTCACAGTCAAAACCAGTAAAACCAGCAGCACATGTACAGTTATAACTGATAACAAAATAAAAATATTTTCATTGAGTAAATGGACTACTGTCTTCAAAGTAAGGGAGAACTGTGAAAGTGATCAAAATGCCACTTTTTCTATCATCTATGCTGTTTTTGCATTGACAAAAATTCTGAGAACATTCAGTGGAGTGTTTTTTTTCTTTCAGCAGGGAAGGGGACACTTGGGATTTTGGCAGGGGAACTGCAGCCAAGAGCTTGAAACATACCCCATGTTTAAAATAGATCAGATTTAAGTTAGCACTGATTTTTCCTGTTCAACTTCAGACATACATTGTACACTGTAACACCTTGATCTTCCTCTTTTCAGGCCAAAACCACAAAAATATTAACCATATGGTATTTCTGACCAAAAATTCTCCTACATTCAGGACTGTTCCTTGCTTTCCAAATTCATGTTAGTCCTTTTTTCTTTCTTTTTCTTTTTCTCCTGTTTCTTGCTTACTTTCAGTAATGTGTACCCCAGAATTTTGGGTGTTGGGAACCTAAAACCTGGTGTACTGACTTTAATTTTTCCAGTTCATTTATTATTGATAGTACCATAATTATTCTTCCAGTGCTTACCTCAACAGATTTTCCACACAAGTTGCCCCGTTCTGACAAGGATTGCCACTGCATTTGGTGACTGCTACATTACAGAATGGCCCAGAGAAACGTGAGGGGCACTGGCAGGTGTAGCTATTCACACCATCAATACATGTGCCTCCATTACCACAAGGAAATGCTGTCTGGTTACACTCATTTATGTTGGTCTCACAATGGATTCCTGACAAATTTAAAGGAAGAGTTAATTGTGATTAGCACGTGGGTAAGAAATATCGATGCAGCTTACCTTAGTTTTGCATTGAAGGGCAGCACTGATCAGAGGAGAAGGTGGAAATGGTAAGCTTTCATGGACCATGTACTGTAGTATTTAAGCTATCCCAACCTCTTTTGTTCCCTTTAAAATGAAGCTTAGAAACTCTATATGCAGTACCTATTACAACAGACACAGGTAAATATTATTCACTCTTAAACATCACAAGTGGTGGACAACCAAGGATTAGAGCAACAGATCCCATTAATAGTGTTTTACATTCTGGGCTGTAAAACCACAGGCTTACCATCCTCTGTTTGTGTTGCGGACCTATGCTAGCTGTATATTAATGGCCGCTTCGGTTGCGTACAAAGAATTTTGTGAATATGACAAGTACGGCTTTTTGAACGGATGAAAGTCAAATAAAAATGCTTAGAAACATGAACACTGTGTTAATGTTTGTCATTATGGGCTTGGTTTATCGATTTAAGGCTCCTTTTGGCAGTAAACTTTAGAAACTTGAAGTTTGACCTACTCTATAAGTATATATATACTCACAAGGCTTGTAAGTTCAAGAACCTCAAATTACTGTCTGGCTTGGAATTTCACCAAAATTAATACACTTAACCTCGTGCCTTTGACAAAAGATTCCCAGTTTCTGAAAGAACAGTCTTTGTAGTTTGATTTGGCCTGATTTTGACTCATTCGCCTCTGCAGGCTGACCCTTAAAATCCAGCACAAACTTTCGAATCTGATCCCTAGTAAAAACAGACCCGGAATTCCGGTGGAATCCCGCCGGAATTCCAGTCCGGACTTTCCCGGAATTCCAGGTAGATGCCGGGCGGATTCCGCTGGAATTCCGCTGGAATCCGCCGGAATTATTGCCGGCATTCCGCCGGTATTCCCCTGGAATTCCGGACATTTCCAGCCGGAATTCCGCCGGATTATTGCCGGCATTCCGCCAGTATTCAAATGGAATTCCCGCCGGTATTCCACCGGAATTTTTGCCGGCATTCCGCCGGTATTCCACTGGAATTCCAGCCGGAATTCCGCTGGAATTATTGCCGGCATTCCGCCGGTCTTCCACTGGAATTCCAGCCAGAATTCCGCCGGAATTATTGCCGGAATTCCACTGAAATTCCAGCCGGAATTCCGCCGGAATTATTGCCGGCATTCCGCTGGTATTCCACCGGAATTCCAGCCGGAATTCTGCCGGAATTATTGCCGGCATTCCACCGGAATTCCGCTGGAATTATTGCCGGCATACCGCTGGTATTCCGGACAACTCCAGCTGGAATTCCACTGGAATTCCTGACCCGAATCACTGCTGGAATTCCAGAATTAGGATAGAATTCTGGCTTGGAAAGAATTATTGTCAACATATCGCCAGAATTCTTGACTTCTTCACCCAGCATTGATTCAAAATTCATACATTCAAATTAAACATACATGCTTATAAGCTTTATTTATACACAGTATCAAGTCATTCAAATCAAATATTATGCTGACTTCCATCGATCGAGCTTGGTATGCCTGTGTCAGTAAAATATCAACAGACCAAATGGTATAAAACATGGACTGCAGACTATTGACTGGGTATAAAACATAGGCATACGAACACATAATATGGACTGAGGGCTAAGTCTGGGTGTATAAAGAGGATTACCTAAAAAAATTTGTACTTATGCAAACATAGAGCACCCAAAAATTGAAACTATGGACTCCACAGAAATTTTAAACATTTGTCACGGTTTTCCAAGCAAATTGCAAACTTTATACAAAACATAAAAGTTGCTTGCACCAAACACACTGTAAGATATGTCTAGCATGTAAATATATTAAATGCATTTCAAGCCAGTGTTTCATTGTTCAAGAGCATTTGCTCCAATTCCATGTCATGAGTTCTTGGCATTTGGTCTTTTTCCAAACTGTTAACTTTGACTCTTAGTTTCTCCACAAGTTTTTAAATGAATGAAACGAAAAGAAATTTTCTGAATCAGTTTCTGTTGTTCTGTAAAAATTGCACTGATAACTCTGATAAAAGACAGTCAGTGAAACACAGTTTACAGGATTCATTTCAGTAACTGTACTGTGTGTACTTAAAAATACGAGGTCGAGCAATAGCTTACTGTACGCAAAAATACTTCACATCCAACTGAACATTTGAGCCCAATTTGAGGATTGGAAAGCGACACTTCCGGTATTTTGAAGAAGGAAGTTTAACCACCATATCAATCTTGCACAAAACATTTTTGGTTTCTGATTAAATTTATTTGTTTGAATAGTACAGCAAACCCACCCAAAATAAACATTGGCGAGATGCCAACATCTACATGTACGTTTTTGTTTCAGACACGCAAGGACAGATTCAATAGATTTCAAGTTTGTAATTTCTTATTTCTTCAGTTCAATTGCACTCCTACAAGTAGTCTTTATTCTTTGCTCATTTCCATTACAAAAAAATAACCGCAGTTATTTGATCTAGTCCGCGTTTTGTATCCAGTCCACTTTTTATACCCATTCCGTAGTCCGTAGTCCGTTAGTCCACAATCTCGATTTTATACTGACCGATCAACAGACAGCTCGGAACTTAGCATTATTACTGTTCCGCCAAAATGTCGTTCTAGTTCAGCTGGAATAACAGACTAAAATTCTGTCACAAGGAAAACTCAACTCAAGAATTAAGTCACCTCAAACTGTTAATTTTCTGCTCAGCTTTCACTTAAAATTAACTTCACTTGGACAAGTCCAAGTCTAGCTCCATTGAACAAGAATTCACATAAAGACGTATCGCTGTCATTTTAAGTTTGCTAAGTTTGTGGTGTAATACATACTACGTACATTTTATGGAAGCAATTTTAAAATAACAGCGAACACATCAATTTCTTCACGTCAAGAAAAACGTATTTTCACGCACTTACCGCGGCGAATTCACTCGCAACTTATTATCTCCAGATGCAAACTTCGTTCTTGCAGTGACACGTATTTTCGTCGGCTTTTAAACTCCACCAAAGGGAAAATCCATAAGTTAACTTTATGTTTAGTAGTGGAAGCTCGAAGCAATCCAAAACATACAATTTGTACAAACTGTAATCAACTTGTCTAATAAACGAGTCGAATCCATTTCACAACACACTTATTGTCCTCGTAAACACGTCCGGTAGATATTTTTCGCTGTAGTTAATTCTAAGCCCATTATAAGTTCGTGTCTTCAGTTTATGTTCTCTTGAACACCATCGGAAGCAAAGTGGAGATGATGTACATGTCCAAGAGCGAAACTTCAACTTCTGAACAGGCAGGAGATTCAAACTGTAATGGTCATGACCGCCAAAAGATAAACGGCTCGTTTGAAAAACACCATTCCGTTGATATCAGTTTACATATCACGTGAAGATGCACGCGTGTGTTCACCAAAAACGTCACATTGTCGCCTCCTTTTTTAATATTTTAACTTTAAGAGTGTTTGAAAAACAAAAGATTTGTCTTTGAGGATTCTTTTAACTCGATTGAACCATATTAACTTAGACTGAACTGTTGCGTGTTCAAGTAGTAAAGACAGTAAATAAAAGTAATATTACGTATCTCGGTTATCTGTCACGCACTCTCTCAACCCAGTGATGGATTTGTCCCTTCTTAAAATGGGTTAGGAAATCGATCTTTTCTAGATCGAAGCGACTCTGCAAGCAGGGTAATTTGCCTCTGGTAGAAAAAAAATGCGGGAAAAACGTGAATGTTTGGATCCTACGAGCGTTGAAAGTTTTTGTTTTTTTTAAAAAAGCAATATATAACCTAACTACTATACATATATCGGGGAAATTTACAGCTATGAGCGTTGAAATTAGCTGGTGAGTCATTCGCTGTCTATCTACGGTCTTTGCATACATATCAAAACAAAATATACACTGAGCTTATATTCTCCCCTTTGTTTCTTTGTGGAACGTAGTGAACACAATAAAACATTTTTGTGCTGTAAGCACTTTGTATTTGATTATAGTCCGGATAAACAGAAAAACGCCCGCTTGTCCCGCTCCTTTTTTTGTGGTTCCAGGTCCGACTGCAGTCGTTATTTTACCGCAATGAAGATGTATGAACTTTCACAGATCACTGCCACTTTGTATACAAAAAAAGTACTCCACAACTAGTTTTTGCTAAGTTTTTTAACATGTCTGAAGAATCAATGGAAAACTTTCAGGGCATCCATGCATCTGTAATAACTGCACTGAGATGCAGCAAGACTTAGAGTCTGGAATTCAGCCGGCCCCCAGATTTTCAGCCGGACTCCAGAGCTCCATACCCGGAATTCCGCCGGACTCCGGACCCTGGACTGGAATGCCATCACATGGCAAAATTCCAGACCCGGAATTCCACCGGACTCCAGAACTCTAATCCCGGAATCTGCCGGACTCCAGAACTCCGAACCTGGAATCCACCGGAATCCGGAATTCCGCGTCTCAGTTACCCGGAATTCCGGTGGACTCCGGCCGGAATCCAAACTGGACCTGGAATTCCGCTGGAATTCCACCGGAATTCCGGGCCTATTTTTACTAGGGATGGAAAATGTGTTTCTGCCCATGAATTGCACAAGTTGCCTACTCAAAGGCATCTCAAGGATGCAGTTTTCGATGCAAATTTGAGTCGTGAGTCCCAAGCGGCTTGTTTGGCTCACAAAGGAATCCAGTTGAAACACATGCACATGCAGCCACGCATCGCAGCACAACAATATGGTGATAAAAATAAATTTTACCAACTTCTACCAAATAGTAAAATTTGTTTCACTATTTTAATTTATTTTTATCACCATATTGTTCCTCTGCGATGCATGGCTGCACGGGCATGTGTCTCAACTGGATTCCTTCGTGAGCCAAACAAGCCACTTGGGACTCGTGAGCTCAAATTTGCATCAAAAACTGCATTCTTGAGATGCCTTTGAGTAGGCAACTTGTGCAGATCATGGGCAGAAACAAATTTTCCATCAGATTCGAAAGTTTGTGCTGGATTTTAAGGGTCAGTCCGCAGACTCAAATGAGTCAAAATCAGGCCAAATCAAATTACAAAGACTGTTCTTTTGGAAACCGGGAATCTTTTGTCAAAGGCACGAGGTTAAGTGTATTAATTTTGGGAAATTCCAAGCCGGTCGGTAATTTGAGGTTCTTGAACTTGCAAGCCTTGGAAGTATATATATACTTATAGAGAAGGTCAAACTTCAAGTTTCTAAAACCGCCTCCCGGAGCCTTAAATCGATAAACCAAACCCATAATAGCAAACGTTAACACAGTGTTCATGTTTCTAAGCATTTTTATTTGACTTTCATCCGTTCAAAAAGCCTTAATTATCGTATTCACAAAATCCTTTGTACACAACTGAAGCGGCCATTAATATACAGCTAGCACAGGTCCGCAACACAAACAGAGGATGGTAAGCCTGTGGTAAAACTTCTCTTGATTAATACATCTTCCGACCAACACTTACCAGTAAAACCACTCCGACAAATACACTGATACCCTCCTGTCTGAAATCTCTGACAAATGGCATTGTTCTGACACAGGTTGAAATGGCACATGTTTATAACTGCTTCACATCTTTTCCCTGATATGACATAAAAGGTATAGAATTTGTGATTACATGTAAAATATGGGGTACCCAATGGATGACTCTGTTAAAATAATTATGTCTGTTCAGAGGACCTTCATCACCACAGAAATTTGTGATCAGAAACAAGAGTTTTCTTTGGTGACGTGTCCCCTCAAACTTGTGTTTTGTGTACTAAAATTTATCCTTTTGCTTTCGGAGCAAACAAATATAATGTGTAAAATTAGGTCAGCTAGCATTTTCAGAAGGCAAACAGTTGCTTTGAAATTCAGCAGACATGACTCTGTTCCTTAAAATTTTCTTTGACCAAAATTTTGTTCTCTAGCTGAACAACCTGTCTTAGCATTCACA